>CANNZV010000836.1:50412-264055 GCA_947561585.1 Caprella mutica | reverse complement strand
CCCCCACCCTCCATTCATCTCACACCTCCCCCCCCCCTATCAGTAGCTACCTACCGTATGTTTAAAAAATTATTTATGAGCCTTGAACTGCAGAAAACTAAGCATTGTCAAATAATAGGAATGTGTATTATTATACTTAAATTATATTATAATATTGAACTGACATATAAAATTATTATAGGATATGAATTTTGATTATCTATAAGAATCATACAGTTTGATCACTTTTGTGTTTCTAAAAGAAACATTAATATAATATTAAAATCCAATTAGGTAGGCTTATCACATAGTATGGATAAAAAGATGTATTATTGTGACCGTTATTTGAATGAAGATTTGTAATATATTGAGTGATAATGATAGCATTTTTAGGTATGATTGATTGAATTCATTGTTTATTATAGTTCAGTTATTCAATTGAGATGTAAATTTAAATAAATATTTGAATTTAAGAATATTGATTAGTTATTTACACTTCAGGTACATGACTAATTAGGATAAGTTCCGATTATCGAACGGTTCCATATTTTTGAGCAAGTAAGCGAATATATTATAATTATTAATTTAACTCTCATTTTAACCTTTTTTACTTATTCGTAAATCTGTAACAGTCCGATAACTCAGAACTTACCCTATAGATAGGTATGAATTATTTGATTTTTTTCCCTAAATAAACTCGGTACCTAGCAACATACCGTGATTTTAAAACTTAGCACCCAAGGGCTCTATCCGTTAGCTGTCTTTGGTGAATGGGAAAGAAGGGGGTGGCGTCCCTTAGGCCCCGAACTGTTGTAATTTGGATTATGGATTTTTTTAATTTTTACATGTTCACCATTTTTTCAAACTACTTGCAGTTTAAGAGGACAGTGCTTGGGTTAAGCTCTTCAACTACGAGGTCTTAGTTAAACTCATAGGGTTACTATTCATTGGCTCGACAACACCATTAGTTTGACGCCCCTCTAGTCCAATATCAGTCCGACCCTTTTGCAGTTTATTACTGCTTAACATCAAATATATGTATATGTAGGGGCGTGACAGGTCATTAAATAATCATGAAGTGTGTAGTACAACAAACTAGCGGATACAACAAACAACATTATATGATGAAATACAAAGAATGATTGCATCATACAAATATATTAGAAATAAAGTAAACTAAGAAAGGAATATAAAATTCTCAAAATGAAAGAAAAAAATTATTATTAGGATTATTTATTAATGGAGCTTATCTATTTAAAAAATATTTTTATTTTAATGAAAAAGTAAAACGAGAAATAACACAGAAAACTGTAACACCTCTTCATTTTCCTCTTCCATACGTGAGTGCAGCCATCGATGCTTGTGACCTTCTTCGTCACATTCCTTGGATAGTGATTGCATTCACGGAGTAGCTTTAAGTTGAACCATTTTATATATAACTCGAATTACTTTTTTTCTAAATTTTTAAATATAACTTGACTTCTTTTAAATTAATATAAAAATGTTTTAAATTTAAGTTAAAAAGGTGTAGTACCTACCTACTACCAGTACGGCAGTACCTACAGTCAGTCATCAATGATAGTTAATTTAGTGTTTATTTTACGATGAAAGTTATTTTTCCCACCTACCTATTCAATAATATGTTCAAATAACAATAAATATATAGCCTAACTAAAATGTGTCACTAAAGAATACTATGATAATAAAATAATGTTACTAATTATTGTAACAATCTGTAAAATCTAACAACTGGTTCCTGGATAATGACAAACACCTATAAAAATTTCAGGCAATTTGATTGAAACCTTTTTGAGTTATGCGAAAACCTAGCATGATTACAAATAAATAAATACTGCCTAAAGTGTAACCTTCTGCAATCTGCGAAGGTGATAAGATAAGTTAAAATCAGAACCTAGTAATAAAATAATTCATTTTATGATACATTACAAGATCAATAACTGTGAGTAAAAAAAGGTTTCAAAAATTCAGTAACGTTTTTTTACATAAGAAGGTTTTCTTTACAGCTCCATTGCTTACTCAGGAAGGTTAGGGGGGGGGGGGTACAGGGCGAGGAGAGGACTAGTGTAACTTATTATCGGGGGGGGGGGGGAAGAACGAGTGGTTAATTATACAGAAAGTAATTATCTTTTAAGTTAATGTATGCTAAATTATAAGCTGATATTTTATATACAACATATACAAATACATTTGTTTTCACATATGATTTAATTTCAGTGTTTCAATCATTGGTCATTCATGTGAAGTGGTGGACTGTTTAATTTTGTTAAGCGCGCGAAAATACAGTCACTTCCACTGGCTGCCTGACTTATGTCACTGGTTGTACAGCTGTCAATCATCTGTCAATCATCTGAGACACTACTTACTTAGGTATCACCAATAGACCGAAGGGGAAATGATTAAATTATTTATTTGTTTATTTATAGGGCCTAGTGACAAATATATAAACTATACATAAATTAATAATTATATTGCAGTGAATGATTTATATCATTTACAGGTATAGAGAAATATGCCATCCTGTAAAAACAGTATGATGATCATTATTTGCAGTACGTGTTAACTGTGACTGATTCAGTGTTGTGAAGTAAACTTAAATGTACATGATATATTGCCAACAAGGTAATTATTATTAGGAAAGAAATAAGTATTTTATCAATGAGTTTATTGGAGGATAGCACACATCCCGCCACTACTAACCATAGCGTTACTCTCCCCTGTCCCTCTTAGCCCCCTCCCTTACGACCCCCCCCCCCTTATATTATGTCACTCCAGGCACCAAATAGAGTAAGTGAAGTAAAGCACTCATTGCTCAATCACAAATATTTTCTCTCTCTTTTACTTGAGAGTAAGAGAGAACTAATGGATAAGTATAATCTTTAAAATATCCTATGATATGTACTACGTACCTAGTATTATTTAATTTAATTTATAAGTTACAAAGAAGATAAGATCTTTGTAACTTATAAGTTACAACAATATTTTACTATTATCATAGTAATGAAATCTTCAACAAAATAATTACATTATTAATAGTAATAAAACCGAAAACATAAAGCATTTCTTAGTTTACTACTAACTACCTAGTTATGTTATAGAAAATTCACTTTCCGAGAACTATGGGTATCCGAACATTGTTACGTTTCCTATCAGTTTTAACTAAAAGACTGTATGTTGCTAGGTACCAAGTTACTAAAACAACCAAGTAAATCATACATATAAAACAACCAAGTAAATCATACTTATCTATAGTGTAAGTTCCGAGTTATCGAACGGTTCCAGTTTTACGAACAAGTAAAAAAGGTTAATATGAGTATAGAATAATAATTATAAAATATTTTTACGTGCTCGAAAATGAAACTGTTCGATAACTTGGAACTTACCCTAATAAGTCTGCTATCCAAATTGTACATAACTAATCAATATTTATTCAAATTTAATAACAATACCTCAATCGAATAATTAAACTAGGTAGTATGAACCATATTAAATGTAAAATTACCATTAGGTATAAAATTTACTCAATGTATCACGAATCGTTATTCAAATAACAGTCACAATAATACATCTTTTTATCCAGAATTTGATTTCATATATTTCAATAATATTTTTTTAACTACGACCATAGCTGTGAAAATGCATGATTATTTTAGATTCTAGAATAATCATATCCAATAATAATTATATGTTAGTTCAACATTAGAATATAATTTGGTTATAACAATAAAGAGATTTATCAGTTGTCATGTTATAGCTCCTCTTTGCAGTTCTAGGCTCATCAATTTGTTAAACATTTCGGTAGGTAGCTAAAAACTACTGATAAAGATGGAGGGAGGGGGTGAAATGATGGGACGGTGCGTATGAACGTATAATAATACTATATAGTAAATAGGGATATACAGATTTGGGGAAAATAATTTGGCGGTAAATGATTACAGAGAGAAAAAATAATGTTTCTAACTTTGTACTTCTATTTCTTTATAAACTGTTATTTTATTTACAAATTTATACTATACATTCGTGTTAACATCTAATGTAATTCATTGTATTAGTTTCTGGTCATTCAAAGCTTCAATGTTTGTAAATAGGTTTGTTCTTCTCATACATTCACTTGGGGTGGACTTGCGTTTAGTAAACCACTGTCTATATGACTCTATCATATTCAAGATTTAAAACACTGACTGACTATCAAAATAAAATGTATATTTTATGACTTAGTTTACTCGTGATTATGAAGAAATTAATTATCTGTTTAATTTCAAATTATACCGATAGCGCTGTAAATTATGTAACATTATTATACCTAATGAAGTTCAAATTATTTTCGGTCATTGAGGTATATATTTAGAAGAAACACAGTTTGAATGTAGTTGAGTAGTTAATTACTCGACAGTTATATATCTCTATGTTATTATTCGTTTTTATTTTTCAATTAAAATAAAAAATATGATTAAATAGGTTTACTCAATTATTAACTAATCTAAATATTAAAATAATTTTTAATTTCTTTCATTTTTTAAATTTAATATCACTCTTTCATATTACTTTAGTTCTATATATATTTATTATTTATTTATTCCCTCATTGTATTTCATCATTTAATGTAGTTTGTTGTATCTGTAGTTTGTTGTACGGCACACTTCATGATTGTTTAATGACTTGGCAGGGGGGTTCGGGGGGCGGCACGTGCCCCGATATTTATGTTAAATCAGTAATAAATTACTAAAGTGTCGGACTATTGGGGCGTCGGACTAGTGAATAGTAACCCCTAGCAACATTAGTTTGTTAATTACTAAATAGGTACATAGATACTATAGTCAGGTAGTAACCAGGGATCAAAAAACCAATTGGGTTATAGTTGACTACCAAGAAATATTAGTTGGTGAATTAGGCTTCAGTTAATTACTAAAGTAAATTGAACAAAACTGGTATCGTAATATTACTAAGATATCGAACATTCTAACAAACGTTTGGAATTAACCTCATATGTTTTCTCTTCCTTTTTAATGTAAAAATATCGTCTTTAAAGGGAGTGTCTCACTATTTTATATTTTACCCCCCCCCCCCCCACAAAAAAACGTAAAATTTAAACTTTATTAAAATCCCTATTTCTCTCTCATTATTTGACCATGGTGTTCGTTTATATTTTGTTCAGGTTTTTTTACTCTACAATTGCATAGTCTGTTTCATCAAACTGGCATTCTCAAAAATAATGATGATGAAATTAAAAAAAGTAACATTTTTTTAAATGTGGTTACATTTTCCAATAGACTTTTTTGCACGTTGTGGAATAACATTTCATCTGACCGTAATTTCACCAGAACTAAGAAGGGGTTAATCATAAATTAATAATTTTCTTATATTGATAACCATTTTAAGAGAAAGCAAGAGTATATATATTTCAATTTGTTTTCCAAATCTATATTCTTTAATTTGCTGAATTTTGAATTCAAATATTCCTTTTTGGTATTATTTGTATTCGTAGTTAAGATACTAATTTTTCTGTCAATAATTATTAATATCTATTTGTGCGATATATTTTAATCAGATGAAATTTAATTAAATTTGAGATAAATTAATTTATAAATACCCCATTCCTAGTCCACGTCCCTAATTCATTCAGGGACGTGAACTACGAAGGGGTATTTGTATGTATTTATGTTAAAAATTTTATGTAATTAATTTTAATGTAAATAAACTTTACGTATAATGCATGAAAGATATAGATAGACAAATTAAAGTGGAGGATTTTGGAAATTATTATGGTGGACAATGATATATTATTATGGTGGGCAATGATAGAATATTTTGGTTGGCCATGATAGATTATTATGGTGGGCAATGGAAGATTATGGTGGGCAATGGGAGATTATGTGGGCAATGGAAGATTATGGTGGGCAATGGAAGATTATGGTTGGCAATGGAAGATTATGGTTGGCAATGGGAGATTATGGTGGGCAATGGAAGATTATGTGGGCAATGGAAGATTATGGTTGGCTATGAAAGATTATAGTTGGCAATGTAAGATTATGGTGGGTAATGAAAGATTATGGTTGGCAAAGAAAGATTATGGAGGGCAATGAAAGATTATGGAGGGCAAAGAAAGATTATGGTGGGCAATGAAAGATCATGGTGGCAATGAAAGATTATGGAGGGCAAAGAAAGATTATAGTGGACAATGAAAGATTATGGTGGGTAATGAAGGATTATAGTGGGCAATGAAGGATTATGGTGACAAATGGAAGATTATGGTGGGCAATGAAGGATTATGGTGTGCAATGAAGGATTATGCTTGGAAATGAATGATTATGGTGAGCAATAAAATATTATGGTGGGCAATGAAGGATTATGGTGGGCAATGAAGGATTATAGTGGCCAATGAAGAACTATGGTGGGTAATGAATAATTATAGTGGGTAATGAAGGATAATAGTGGGCAATGAAGGATTATGGTGGCCAATGAAGAACTATGGTGGGCAATGAATGATTATGGTGGGCAATGAAAGATAATGGTGGGCAATGGAAGATTATGGTGAGCAATGAAAGATTATGGTGGATAATGAAGGATTATACATAGTGGACAAAGAAAGATTATGGTAGGCAATGAAATATTATAGTTGGCAATGAAAGATCATGGTGGGTAATGAAAGATTATTGTGGGCATTGAATGATTATGGTGGACAATGAGGGATTATTGTGGGCAATGAATGATTATGGTGGGCAATGGAAGATTATGATGAGCAATGAAGGATTATGGTGAGCAATGAGAGATTATGGTGGCCAATCATAATCTCTCATAAATTATACAAATATATCTTTTATATATTAAATGTTAAAAGCGTTACTTGCATCAAATATTATTTCACTTGCATCAAATAATACTTCACTTGCATCAAATAATATTTCACTTGCATCAAATAATATTTCACTTGCATCAAATAATATTTCACTTGCATCAAATAATATTTCACTTGCATCAAATATTATTTCACTTGGATCAAATATTATTTCACTTGCATCAAATATTATTTCACTTGCATCAAATATTATTTCTCTTGCATCAAATATTATTTCACTTGCATCAAATATTATCTCACTTGCATCAAATATTATCTCACTTGCATCAAATAATATTTCACTTGCATCAAATATTATTTCACTTGCATCAAATATTATTTCACTTGCATCAAATATTATTTCACTTGCATCAAATATTATTTCACTTGCATCAAATATTATTTCACTTGCATCAAATATTATTTCACTTGCATCAAATATTATCTCACTTGCATCAAATAATATTTCACTTGCATCAAATATTATTTCACTTGCATCAAATATTATTTCACTTGCATCAAATATTATTTCACTTGCATCAAATATTATTTCACTTGCATCAAATATTATTTCACTTGCATCAAATATTATTTCACTTGCATCAAATATTATCTCACTTGCATCAAATAATATTTCACTTGCATCAAATATTATTTCACTTGCATCAAATATTATTTCACTTGCATCAAATATTATTTCACTTGCATCAAATAATATTTCACTTGCATCAAATAATATTTCACTTGCATCAAATACTATTTCACTTGCATCAAATAATAATTCACTTGCATCAAATATTATTTCACTTGCATCAAATAATACTTCACTTGCATCAAATAATATATCACTTGCATCAAATAATATTTCACTTGCATCAAATAATATTTCACTTGCATCAAATAATATTTCACTTGCATCAAATACTATTTCACTTGCATCAAATAATAATTCACTTGCATCAAATATTATTTCACTTGCATCAAATATTATTTCACTTGCATCAAATATTATTTCACTTGCATCAAATATTATCTCACTTGCATCAAATAATATTTCACTTGCATCAAATATTATTTCACTTGCATCAAATATTATTTCACTTGCATCAAATATTATTTCACTTGGATCAAATATTATTTCACTTGCATCAAATATTATTTCACTTGCATCAAATATTATTTCACTTGCATCAAATAATATTTCACTTGCATCAAATATTATTTCACTTGGATCAAGTATTATTTCACATGGATCAAATTCAATTGCATTAAGATCAAATTCAATTTCACATTGAGCAAATTCCAATTCACTTGGATAAAATAGATATTATCTTGGATCAAATATTATTTCATTTGGATCACTAGATCTATAAAATGCATAGTTGGGTTCGTTCTTTCCCGACTTTACCTCTCACCGTAAGGACAATACTGTTTAGAAGCACAGTTGTGTATAAACTCACCCAAATGTGCCTTTCACTGCACACACCATTTGGTGTTGAGGGAAAGGTAGGTAACTCCGCACTCGAGTTTACCACTCACTAAATGCGCGAAATGAGTGTATAACCTACCAGGACTTACCCAACTTTACCGTTCAGTAAATATTAGATTAGACGTGTGAGGTAAAGTATGGTTAGTTCTGACAGGATCGTAGTTACCCAACTTTACCTCTTAACCCTCCATTTAATGTAAAACTTGCATTTGTGGTCTTGTACTAAACAAAATCATTTTCCTCTAAATGTGAAGAGGTGACTTTGATAATTCTGTAGTTCTATTAGCCTATTGAAAATATTAGGTATCAAAAATAATAACTTGGAGTGGAAAGAAATATTTATTAGTACTGTACACATTTAACCTTTTTGAAATTAAAATTATAATAACAATAATAACTACCACTTAAATAAATACCATATTCATCAATGCATTCGGTCAATCTTCAAATCAATTTGTAGCACGCACTAAGCAATAAAGAAAAGGATCAATTTCTTCTTAATAAAGCAGCAAATAATAGATATAACGCCTAATTTGAGAAGATGTTTATTTTCAACATATTATTCAAATTATTATAATAAAGTAACATCCAGGTGACAAAAATAGGAGTCTTCTTCCAGTACAGTTTCAAAATATTTTAGTCTAATACAAAGTGTTTGTCTAGTTTAGTACGAAGGCGGTCTACTATGAGGGTTTGGAATATTTATTTTAATTTTAACACAATGAGCATTGAGCAATCGTTGTACAGAGTTCATCAAAGTTTCGCACTTAATAAACATTGAAATTACCTAACAGATAAATGAGTAAAACTCTCAATTTAGTGAGTTTCATGGCACTGCATCAAATGAATTACTTTGTACTGTCAAATAAATAAATAGTGACAATTCAAAGCAAAACAAATATAAAGACAACATCAAAAGGAGAATTTCAGTTGTTAAATCGTATTTAGGACATTCCCTCTCGTAAGGAGAAGCTTATTGACATCATGCTGTAAGCATTTACAGGCTGGTCGTAAGGAACCATATGGCCGGTATTTTTCACCAGAACTTTTACGAAGTAAGGAGTTTCTTTGACGTAACCTGCCAATTTTTGTTAACAAGGAAAAAACACATTGACAAGTTAGAGGGAATGGTTAATAGATTTGAGTAGGAAAAGAATAATCCAGTATTTCTAAGTCGGGTTAGTAATCTATATTCCAGATATCAATAATTTCCAACGTTCATATATAATAAAATTCCCTTAATTAACTAACAGATACAACAAACTACATTACAGCCACATTTGTGGCGAGTTACAAAGTTCTTATTATTTGAAATGTAATATATTTAAACTCATAACTATATGCAACGGAGGAGAACCAACAGGCGACGTAACACTAACGGTTAAGTGCTCAGGTCAGAAAATAGTTATCAGTGAAAAAATTATCGGTAAGAACATATATGCTTGCAACACTGTATCGATAGAAACATAAGTGGTAGAAAATTATTCCAAATGCCTTACCACATATTTATGATGTTTACTGTATTTTGAAAACTTTAGGTGAAAGAAGCATAACCATTTAGAGCACACCGATTTGGACGGCTACAGACGTCTGTGAAATTTGTCTATACTTTAAAACAGAGGGCGAGCGTATAATTATAAATATATCGCCAATATGATAGAATATGTGGAACATATCAATATTTCAGAAGTTACTCTATACCTGGACATCATATGAGCTAAAAAAGATCCCCTCACCTGTTTAATCAATGGCTTTACACTCATCATCACATCATCCATGAGGTGGTTTCAACAGATAGCCCATCATTCAATGTGAGGTTACTCACATGGATGGTACTCCGCACTGCAGGAGTGCTGATGTACTTGCAGTATTAACCAATCTCCTGAATGAGGAAGCATTTGAAAACTTCTGACGCTTCTTGCTAATTTTTTCCATTTCTCTAGCAAAGATTTATTATTTATTGACATTAAAATAATTGCTTAAAAAGAAGGTTATGACCGGCATTTACACCTGTATTATGGTCTGATGTACTCTCCTTATCGTATTATTACAATTTTCATAAATAGCTGATGATCATTCTTACGCAGCAACAAAAAATTGTTTAAATGTCAATTTTAGTAGAAAGGTGAAGTATAAAGACACAGAGCCAAGAAAAAATATACAATAACGTGAACTATAAAGCTTATCATATCGTTACAATTTACTTTCTGACACAGACTCTACGATCGTGTCATTCTTTTTCTCCGGAGTTGAATAGTCAGGTGGAGTCCGTTTGAGAGAGTTGCCTTTGGATGGGGAGTAGTACTGCAAAGCATTAGCTATGCACGCATCTTTCTTAGGCGGAGGTAAAAATATAGGTGACACTGTTGAAGTGTCTGTACACTGTCTGCAATCTGCATAAGACTCTTTAGAGTATCTCTCCTGATAGTGAGGAGAGGGGTTTGAGTAGTTAAGAGGGTTGGTTATTAAATGGCTGGTCAGACTATCGGAAGTTTTTTGAAACGCTACCGGAGGAGGCAGCTGATCCATCCCTTCCGTATTGGCATTCATCCTCCGATGAACATCACAAGAACAGAGTGAGGGGAAATTACTGTGTACATTAATTTGTTGGCATTGACTTGCAATAGTGCAAATAGGAGTCTCAGAGTACATTTGTGGGGGAGAAATTAGTCTGCTAGACGTCATGTTTGGACGAGAAGCACAAAGATGGCTGTGTGAAGGAGATTGTTGCGTCACAGTTGTGGGCAAAACGTTAGACACTTCATAACTATTGGAAGGCCTGTCAGACGAGAATGGAGGGATCATACACCTAGATCCTTGGTGCATTGTGTCCACGTAACTGAGATTAGTTTCAACCTGCAAAAGTAAAAAAAATATTTTTCAATGCATCAAAATTGAGATAAATTGAAAATATCTTTTTAAACGACTCTAATGTTATGATTAGCTAGAACTCTTTATTAATGGATATTTTCAATTGTTTTACTAATTTGGAAACGTAAACGGTAATTTATAGAGTTCATATATAAGCAAATCTCGAGTTATAAAGTATCTGCAGTAGGGTGGATCGTTTTGATGTTTTTTTCGATTTTGTCTTAGCTGCAATTATAGAAATTGGCACATGAGTGAAAAAACATGGTATGGAACATTTCATCCCAATCGGTTAACATCTTCTGCTCCCGGGGGACGGGGGAATAATTGAAAGCAAGCTGAAAAAACCCTATTATCTGATGTGACATTAAACTGGGTTCTCGACATCTTTAGGAAATGCTATAACGACATACATGATGATAAAGGTTTGATAAATTCATTTTTAGCAATAACAATATTCTACGTAAACATGCTCTGCCCCCAGGGGGTAAATGTCATATTTTGGAGAAAATTGATAATATTTGAAAATTATCACGACATTGTATAAGGTTCTTGATCTCACAAAAAACTGCTACAACTGTAAACATGATGTCAAAGATTCATACATTTGATATATACAAAGAAAAAAGCTCTACGTCAGTATATTCTGCCCCCGAAGGGCGGGAGAAAATGTACCATTTTAGTAAAAATTATGATTATTAATACCACAATGTTGTTTTATATAGCTCAGATCAATCATAATATTATGATTTGATTGGTTTAATGAGGTCTATATTGTTGTATCACGTTTTCATGATTTTTTAAAATATATTTTGGAAGTTAATCCAAGACTGTATCAAATAGCAATATATAAACTGCATTATGATGTTGAAAATTAAAACTACAGCTCTTAGCTGGTTAATGTAGCAAAACTGACAACCCAAAACTCACCACGAGGAGGTGGCTGTACGTCGATTTTCACTCCATCCAGCCCCTACCACCATATCATGGTTGAACGATTTGACCACTACAATTTGAAGTCTTTCTTTGATTGAAATCTTAGCATCTCAGTTTTTTAATGGATGTGTGAAATGATCTCCATTTTCACGAATTGCCTCCTCTTTAACAGTATCCTATCAACCCTATCTAACGTTTGGTTCCTTCGGAAACAAAAGCAGTCAAAAATGAAAGTTGTTCCATGAGCAAAGTCAACTATTTTCATGTAGAGTTCATATGAATTCGTATGAAATTTCAAAGCATTTGGACAAACATTCTATCAATAGTTTCATATTTCACATCAAATAATAAATTTAGCTAAAGGAGTTATCCATCTTCTATTTATCCTCCAGAAATGTCCATAATCCCATTTCTTGTGATTATTCTTGAATAAGTACTTTATCTTCTAATAGGGTCTTAACATTTTTATCTGAGTAGTAGGGTACATTGTCTAGCATGAAACTCGGTGGCTGAAGGTCAGCTGCTTGTTTATGAGGTAGAGTAAGTTGGCGAAAAAGCTGTTTTATACTTCTCGTTAACCCCTCCATGCACACGAACAATGAGACCAGGGCCTGCAGAAGAAATGACTGCCAAACGATCGCACAACAACCTCCGAACGTGACTGTTTTCTTGACACAGTTCAGAGTTAAATTTTTCCCTACTTGACAAAACTTTTTAAAGGTTGCTATCATATACTTTGAAATATTCCCGGATATTGGCAATTAGCTTAATACTTCTGCACTCGGCATCTCTCTCGTTAAGTTAACTTTTCCCTACGTGACAAAACAAAAATAACACCTTCCGGTTCTTTTTAGAGATTAAAAGATTAGATGCAGGGCCCAATGTTTGCATTCCAACTCGTTGAAGTTGAATCGAAAAAGTAGACCGGGACACAGTATCACCAGACATGACACCTACCTCACGAAAAAATAGATCACAAGTGTTGAAACTATCTTGCAAGCTTCTTTGAAGAGTTTCATGATCTTCTCTCGGCAATGCTTTGAGAAGTCTACCATTCTTCAGTTTGTAATGAACAACTTTATACTGCTTACTGCTTATTCTGAGCCTCAGTATGTTACACGATACTTTTGGATCCTCATACGGCAATAGAAATCTCTGGCAACAACAATCGGAGACTACTATGAGAGGAAAATAAACAAATGTGGAAAAATTGTGGACATTTCTTGAGGATGAATGGAAGGAAGATTACTCCTTCGTATTGCGCAAAATTAGTAGAATTTTGAGGCAGAAGATGTATTGAAGAATTATAGCAACATTTTATTCACTAAGTTAGTAGCCAGTATATGGGAATATATTTCAAAGTTTATGATGGCATCCCTTAACTTTTTACCAGAGATATATCTATTATATGAGGTGAAATATTGAACTACTGAAAGAATATTTGCCAAATGCATTGCAATTTCATACGAATACCGTGGACGACAATTTGGCCCGCCGATAATAGGCCCAGGACAATTGGGCCCCACGACAATTGGACCCCAGACAATTGGACCTCAGACAATTGGGCCCCAGACAATTGGGCCCACGACAATTGGGCCCCGAGACAATACTATTTTTTTCCAATTTTTTTCAGAGTTTACTATATTAACTCAATAAAAGATCCTTGCTACTGTAATAACTAGGTTTGTGACAATATGGATTCTGTATAAAAATATAATCTTGAGCATATTTAGAATAAAGAATATTCCTTACATGAAAAAAATATTCTCGTTATGAAAAATAAATATTTTTTGATAGAACACATTCTTTTCATGAATAAATACTATTATTCTTTTAAACTACAATAATTTTCTGTTCCGAGATAGATCATGTAGGAGGCAAGAAACTTAGTAGTTACAGAATCTCTAGATAGTGAACTCCTGTGAAATAAATGAGTTAGGATGTAGCCAATAGAAAATAAAAATGTAGCTATCTTAGATGAAAAAACAATAGAAAATAAGAATGTAGGTATTTTATACATGCCGAAATTATTGTAACATACAAATTGAATTTACGTTAACGTGAATTATTTGAATGCTGTTCTGTGTTCAATATTGAAGAGGTTTATGAATTATTATTACAAAATGTATTCTCACAATCTCATTTTATCCAAACAACTGTTCAATGTAACGTTTAACCTTTAAAATTTACATATTTTTTACCAAATAAATGTCTTTGTCAGACGATGTACACTACCCATTGGAACCACATCACATGATTCAAAATAATACTACTTACTTAAATGCTTCAAAAAATTTCATTACATTGAAACACTAGATTAGCATCCATATGTGATTCGAGGGGCTTGCTAATATATCCCCTATCAAGTATATGAATCGAATTAAAAAAAATATAAACATATTTTTAGAGAATATAAAGTATATTTCAGAGATAATATTGTCACTTCCCTAGTAAAAACAAGGAAACATTTCTTTATTGTGTCTTCTGCCCAATTTTTTTCTGGCCTTAATTGTCGCGGGCCCAATTATCTTGGGGCCCAATTGTCCGGGGCCTAATTGTCCCTAGGCCCAATTGTCCTGGGCCCAATTGTCTTTGGCCCAATTGTCGGGGTCCAACTATCAGGGCCCAATTGTCCTGGGCCCAACTGTCAGTGCACCTACGAATACATATGAGCTCTATATGAAAATACGTTCACAATTTCAGTAATGTGTGTTCTGTACTTCTTATGATATGGAAGATTTAGATAACTTGTTTTTTTCTACCCTTGTATCTTGGCTGCTACTATATATTTCAAATTCACGTCCCACTACATCCATTAAAACTTCACATTAAGAATTTTGTTATTGTTTTCTACTACTACTACCTAAAAGGTTAACGAAAAATGGTGAATACTTTTCACATATTATAGTCTTAGCTGTCAATCATCAACAGATTATATGACTTAGAACGATAAAAAATAAGTCGGAAGTGGTAAAAAGTGTACATCGATCTCTGTAGACATAGTGGTCTTGAAATTGCACATGCACCAGTAACTCTTTAAATGCTTTGATTGAAATATTAAGTGAAGAAATTCAAAGTGAATTTTGATAACTTTGTGAATAAGGTATATTCACTTGTTATTGGGTCATTTACCTCAAGTTGTCGTCCGGAATCAGTGAGTTCCATGGGTGACCGGGTGGCTAAGTTGCAAAGAGGAGAACACTCGGCACTCCTGGACGTAACGCAAGTAGAGTGGATTGTCAGCTCGCTAGCACCTACAGGAAGAATTCTCTTTGAAATTATGTGGGACCATGGATGGAAAATGATCTAAGAATAAAAATTGCAAGAGATATTATACATTTTAATTCAATTTGAAGTGACAATTATAAATAATAATTTTCAACATTTCAATTGAATCTATTTTCATATATATGACTAGATAGAATATTTCAGAAGTACAGTAGAACTACTTGAATCCGAACAAAACACTCATAATTTAGACTTTCTTGTATTTAGACTTCCTCAAATCTCGATTTCCTCATATAATTAGAAACTCATCCAAAAATTTCATACCTACTAATAGCTATTTATAGAAAATGTTATACTAGTTCGAAATCGAGCAACCCCTCTTATCATGAATCCTCTGATGTTCGGATTCTATGAGTTCTATTGTAGAGTGAATCAGAAACCCGAATAAACCACATTATCATTTCAAGTTCTCTGTCATCTCTTACCTACACTTGGAAATATTCATCTGAACATCTTGTATGAAATATAAGTTAAATTTAATGGAGATGCTTCCTAAAAAAAATATAAAAAATATTTCAACTACGACTAAGAGAACATCGTTATGTTAATCTAATTTTTTTGTGTGACAGTACTAACTGGGATTGAATGAATTTCATGACAGTTTTACTTGTTTAACAAAATGACTACGGATTTTTCATTTTTCAATGGCTTAGGATACAATATAAATGTCAGAAAAGTGAGAAGACTAACTCCACTAAAATAATAGTTTAAACAATCGAGAAAAATTCAACTTACATATGATATAAAACTTACCATAACCTGGGACGATATCTGTATTGGAATCTGGACTTTCAGCCAAAGAACTCGGTACTGTCATAATTTGAGAGCATTTGGTGTTCCGCCTTATCACTATAAGCAAAATTGACACCAAGGCTAGCAGCCCTAGGCTTCCTAGGACACCTAAGGCTACTGCTAGAATGGGAATTATAACGTTATCATCTCGCTGCTCAGAGTTGTCATTCTTTGTTGTTTGTGTTTCCAAGATTGGACTTTGAGATGGATGGTGTCGAACTTGTGCCGTTCTCTTTTCAGCAATATCTATACTCGTTCTAGTTTTAACAGTTATCACATCAGATTTTCCCCTGTTGTTTATGGAATGAATCAAAATGTCTAAGTCAGAGACATGTTTGAGGCCTTTGATGTAAAATTCGGACACTGATGAATTGGAGACGTTGGCCAAAACTTTTTGTGATGTCGCTTCTAGAATAAGGGCGCTGTATTTGATGGGTAAATCCATATTGTTGTCAGGGATACACCTAATAATTAGAACCTCTTTATTAGGGCGCAACCTATCCGTTTCTGCTTCATGAAACTTCCAGTAGATATCACCCATAGAATCTTCACCGTTGTTTATCGAGCAATTGGTAGGAGGTTTAGGAAGCTCTGCTGGCACTACTTTGAAGATACAATGATCAACCTGACTCCCCAGTGAATTATTTCCCCAGCATAAGAGCGTTCCATAATCCAGATCAGTTCTAGCAACATACGACAGCGAAGAAGTGAGGTTTTTTGTCTTGATGTGCTCCGTCGAAATATCAACCATTTCTCCAGAATTGTTGAAACGCCACCTGAAGTTTACACCAGAAGGATAGGCATCCAATTTGCAAGCCACAGTAACCTGCGAAATATGAACAACGACACAATTAATATATTTGGAAAACTAAAGTTTCAGTCGTAAGGCAGATTTAAGAATAGGTTTGAAACACCTCTTCAACCATTGCATTTTTTGATGAAATTAGTGGGTACATTGAAATTGGTTCTAGGACAACTCGCCACCGGGCAATTCACCACCGGACAACTCGCCGCGGATAATTCGCCGTGAGAACAACTCGCCGCTAGTGTTATGAACTATAATTCAAATGTGTATATAACTACGTATTTATTTCTACACAAAGCTCTAAAATAACATTTCTTCTAAGGGTTTTGAATTTCTATAATTGCTTACTTCCCGTCGGTAGCCAACCCTCAGAAAACCGTTTATACCATCTAACCAAATTGTATGTTTCTATATCCCCATGTGTTTGTATCCAAAGTAGGCCTATCTGTTTTATTTTCTGATTGTACCCTCATAGGCCTAAGTTTTAGTCTCTCCTGCCTAAACACTTGTTTTAAGGCAGAATTGGCGTGACACTAGCTGGGGTAGGACATAATCATAGACTGTTCTACCCTCTATTCCGATCATTCTCATAACCATATTTGCCAAACTGTGTATTTTTATATTTGTGCCTATAATAAAATTGAACCGGTCATTACCCGCTTTCATTTCCTGTGTAATTGATAGACATTAATTAGATCAGTTACTGAATTATGGAAATAAAGAATAAACAATTAGTTCTGAAGGGATAAATTCACATATATTCCCATTAAAATTTGAAAGTCTAGTGTCAATTCTCAAACCCAAGAAGTGAGCATAACATTTGGTGGCAGCGGTGGGATACGAATTTACCTAGAAATGATATTTTGTGATTAATACATTATACATTTTGGGTACCCACGCTTCAACCGTTAGTACTCTGGCCGACTGTACCACGCTACCAATACGAATGACGCAGTGAGGAAGTGTGTAACCTAACACAACCCGGTGTGGAACTGTAAGAATGACATTGTGAATCAATGATACTTGGGAGAAGTTCTACAGTTTCACAGTGGTTACATCTTCACTCTCTTCACTCTGAATCAATTTAGTTTGAAGTGATATTTTGTTTTTATAAATATACTTAGAGTGTCTACGTCTGCCCGATAGTACATAGAGATATTGTACATCTGCGGATAGTACCCTGTTTCCCCGCGACCACCTTACCAACACCCAGAGTGAATTGTTTCCCCATGTGATTGATAATTGTACGGAATGAATTCTACAGTTATGAAGTGGGAATTGACTTCTACATTTTCTTCACTGTAATTTAACTATTCAGTCATTGCATGTGTTATCAACAGAAAGTGTTTCGATATTCGACGTCAGAGACAACAGACTCTTTGTTTTCCCCAAGTGCGTCTTTTCAAAAGTGTGATTTCCCTCGCATATTGTGACGTCATGACAACACTCTGTTGTTCACCAGCGCGTCATTTTTCGAAAATTGTGACGTCAGTAACAACAGTCTTCGTTTTCTACCTCATCGTTAGTGATTCAATGCACTGAAATCTGCTGGACGAAAATGTGACAATTCTTCGAAATTGTGTTTCGTGAACTCAACTTCACATTTCTGGAAATTCAATTTCACGGCTCTTCAACATCAGTTTATTGAAATCAGTTTCTCGATTTCATTTCTCATCTCAACGTTCATTTACCATCACTACTTTACTTCATTGCTAAGTAGTCGGTCATTCATCTATATTTCCCCGATCTATGGTTTCCCAATATATGGTGTCCCCATTTACGCATTGGAGAGTTCTGCGTTTCCCACTCTGCTTCGTCGTTTTCCCCAATTTACACCCTAACTTCATGCGAGATGTCCCAAATCAGGCTTCATCCCATTGAAAGGCAGACATCTGGCGTCTGTGCTGGTTCTACCACAGGCTTCTTAGAGTGCTGTGTTCCTCTCATCATGTGGTTGCTGGCCCTGTTCAAAACTGTGTGGTTCACAGTTAAGAGTACCAACACCATGAAGAACTATACAAGAACCATTGGTACGGGTACCTAATAATGTGAAGTGAACTTCGAAAAAAAAATAGAAAAAGTATGAAAATCATTAGGATTAAAGAACAATTTAAATAGGAATTCTATATTAGATTACTTTAGATGCGCATCATATATAATTATTTTAATTGATTAGGACATGGCCATTAGTTGAAGTTTTCTTTCTAATTCGATTTTTTCGATATCTTTAATAGATTACGCGAAATCTGATTACTGATACCGTTATTTCGAAATTGATTGAAATACATATTAACTAACATTTTTAGGAATATGATCATTTTATCTTAAATATCTTATTTACAATAGAATAATTTTGAGAATTCATTATGAATAATTTTGGTATATTACTCACATTTAATGTATTGTCATCTGTACGTTATTTTGATTTTTTGTATGTGACTATTTATTTCATATCCATTATTTTATCATGTCTTTAATCCTTATTTATTTATTTTCATGTGGTTAATTTAGGAATCTTTATTCGGTAAACATTGACTGATTTTATGTTCTGCATTTTCTAATATCGTATGAAAGTTTATATTCGGGCAAATGATGAAATATCGAACTTAAAGAATGAAAACGGCGTGTAATTAAATAATTGTTACATATATCGGTTCCAAATTTACCAAAAGTGTAAAGACCGTATGATAACTCTGCGTTAAATTGTAAATAATTAAAATAATTATTGATCGCTTCTTGTTATACCATAGAGGATGTAATTATCCTTGGTAATTATCCAATGGTTTTCCTAAGAGTTGACAAGTTAATGCTTATGATCATAAAGTCTTAGGTAGGGAAATAACGCATGTGACTTACTGTAAAATGATTTACCAGTCACGTTAATTTTACCACGCCCTGTTTTACCGCGATAATTTGCCCAATAAAATAAACAACTCATACTAAAGTAGAATTTGAACATGTGGAAAATTGATGGAAGATTTCAGATTCCGAAACTATTTATCTGTATAACATATGTCATGTTTAAATCATAAAATATTATAAAATTTTCAGTTCAAACTGTATGGAAAGAGTTTCTCACAAAATGGCACAAAATCGAATAATTAAAATCATAAAACTAATTAAATTATTAGTTGTGAGTTTTCACCTCGCCTACAGATTTGAATCAATTGAAATTATTAATGTATTGTAATAAATAAATAGGATGGATTTTTATTGATTACGAAATTTTCATAGTTTCTCAATACGATATTTGATTGATAAATATTCTCTAATAATATTAAAAGTAAATAGTAATATTTTTATGTAACAATAGTTTAGGAAAAAGAAAATATATAAAAAAAGTGTAAAATTATGGCACTCAATATTATGTTAATATTTGTATTCCGTAAAAGAGTCCATTGAATATTTAATGTTGACTAGAGAATATTTAATATTATGTAATATTAATCTTAGCAACAAGTTGTTGATTTTACCGTTATTTGTAACGTTGTAAAATAAAATATATTGGTTGTTAGGAGAAAAATTTGTGGTAAAAATCCATTGTTATATTTTTTAGTATGATAATGTTGGTTAATAATTACCATTTGCAAACATGTGATACCACACGTATTGCATCCGGTATTGCCATTGAATTATATTTAATGTTGATAAATACTGGTATGGACTTATGAGAATTTAAAATGAAATTGAAATTATGATATTCTGTTGATATGGATTTTAGTTCATCATATACCCGAAATATTCCCGTTTTAATAATTTTATGAAAGCATCCAGTTAATATTTGATGAGCCTTAAATACGGTTGGTATGAATTGCATTTCCAGTACAAGACAGTTAGACTCGATAATTTGTAATTATTTAAAGAGGAGTCATGTCGTATGGCGGAACTATTTTTACCGCAACTAATAATAATAATAATGATAATTGAAATAAGTACACTATCCGAATACTGCGGAAGTGTCGGCAAGCTGTAGATTCCATTTGAAGTTTGCTAGTTGTTCTCGGGAACGGTCCTTTCAATATGGGTGATTATACGATAATTAATCTACGCTAGGAATGGGAATATTTATGTCCCCCAAACATGGTTTGCTTTTGTATATTTATAAATAATGCCGAAGTGATATACCGCAATAATGGTACACTATCGAGCAAATGGAATATATTGCACATACCTGAATACCGAGCCATCTTATTACTTAACATTTAAAATGAGGGCATTTTACATTTTTTATCGGGTGAGGGGAATATGTTATGAACTATAATTCAAATGTGTATATAACTACGTATTTATTTCTACACAAAGCTCTAAAATAACATTTCTTCTAAGGGTTTTGAATTTCTATAATTGCTTACTTCCCGTCGGTAGCCAACCCTCAGAAAACCGTTTATACCATCTAACCAAATTGTATGTTTCTATATCCCCATGTGTTTGTATCCAAAGTAGGCCTATCTGTTTTATTTTCTGATTGTACCCTCATAGGCCTAAGTTTTAGTCTCTCCTGCCTAAACACTTGTTTTAAGGCAGAATTGGCGTGACACTAGCTGGGGTAGGACATAATCATAGACTGTTCTACCCTCTATTCCGATCATTCTCATAACCATATTTGCCAAACTGTGTATTTTTATATTTGTGCCTATAATAAAATTGAACCGGTCATTACCCGCTTTCATTTCCTGTGTAATTGATAGACATTAATTAGATCAGTTACTGAATTATGGAAATAAAGAATAAACAATTAGTTCTGAAGGGATAAATTCACATATATTCCCATTAAAATTTGAAAGTCTAGTGTCAATTCTCAAACCCAAGAAGTGAGCATAACACTAGGACAACTCGCCGCTAGGACAACTCGCCGCTAGGACAACTCGCCGCTAGGACAACTCGCCGCGTTATTTATGTTTTGCCGGTGTATACATCATATTCATATATTACGCTCAAGACTGACGCAGAACAGCAGTTGACAAATTTCAATATTTTAATTGATTTATTTCGGTTGTTATATCTGTGAGAATATACATCAACCTGCGAAAATTATTAGAGCTATTAATATAGATTTAGAAGCATTTGAATTCTGGTTCGAAACGAAAGGCTTTCTAGTTGACGTCAAAAGGAAATTAAATACAAGGGACAAGAAGAAGAAGTCAGAAAGCAAAGTGACTCCTTGAACAAAGGCACCAACCACCAGTCCGTGACAAGCTCATGGATGCAGAAAAGCTACTTCGTGGATACAATCACTTACCAAGGAATGATATGAAAAGGAACACAAGCACCGGTGACTGCACTCACGAATAGAAGAGGAAAATGAAGTGGTGATAGTAATGAAACTTATTAGCCTACTTAAGACAAAAATCTAAGACTTCGTAGTTGAATAACCGTTATTTGCACTAATGTACTAGTTTTAAACTAAAGTAATATTTGTAAATCATTAAACGTATTAGGAAGACACCTTAACTTGTTTTCTTTTCATTTGCAAATTATTTATAGTAAAATACTCTTAAATAGAATGACGAAAATTTTATTGTTATTTTTATTTGTACAACACACACTATGTTTATATAATAGTTAAAAAACATCATATTTAACTTTTGAAATGGGAAGAAAACATTTTTAAAGATTGCTAAGAAAATTTGAAAATTAATTTATAACGCGTACCTATCTCAAATTTAATTTTTTTTATATAAATAAATGGTGTATACGGCGGTAAATCATAAATCACATGGCGAATTGTTTTTGGCGGCAAAATGTCCTAGCGGCGAATTGTTCTAGCGGCGAGTTGTCCTCACGGCGAATTATCCGCGGCGAGTTATCCGGCGGCGAATTGTCTAGCGGCGAGTTGTCCGTTCACCATTGAAATTAAATCAACAATCTCATCAACAATCTTCAAGATGGACCACAGACAAAAGTCCAGAGGGTTCAGGTCCGGCAATGAAGGAGGTCACAATTCCTTCCTCCAAAACACAGGAAAGTGACGCTCACACCAATCGCTGTGTGTGAGGGCGCACTGTCCAGTTGAAAGGTATAAGGCCTCTCCTTGAAGTACGTCGTCATCTCGACTTGTCCTGGAGTCAAAATGTCTTCGATATATGATTTTGCGCTAACTTTAGTTTCAAAGTTATTTTTACAATGTATTACTGAAGGATTGAGAACTTTGATAAAACTCTTGTTTTCACGACTTTTAGCAAATTTTGGTCAAAGATAGCCATGAGTAGTTTGTTGAATCCTCTAGCTTAATGTATTGCACACTTCGTGATCGGTTAATGACCTGGCAGGGGGGTATGGGTGGCGGTACGCCACCCATTAAACATATATAAGTATTAAAGTAATAAATGTACAATATTATGGAAACTGGGAATATTAGATATATGTATATTGGGGGGCGCGTCCGAGTCCCTCTGCCACGTAAGTAGTCAATCATTTAGTGTGCAGTACAACAAACTATCGGATACAACAAATTCCATTTCAGTTCCTTGTACAAAATCTATAATGTTTAAGTAACTTTAATGAAAACACGATTTTTTTCAAATTTCTCAATCCTTCAGTAATGCATAGGGAATCAATAACTTTAAACCTTCATATCACAAAAAGTATTGGTTTATACTTAAAATGGTTATGATATTCGGATTCTATGGACAAAAGTACATAAGGATAAAAAAAAAATTATATTTCGTGGGGGTTGTCAAATGGGAAAGATCTGAGAACTGTTTTAATTTGGATTAGGGTTTTATTTCTTAATTTCTACCTTGTTTGTCATTTTATTATGTAAAAATACTCCCATGTTTACTTCAAATTCGTTTGCAATGTGGTGAACCATGAGTGAACCAATGATCAGTACTTCGATTTACGAAATAATGTTATCATAGTTGTTTCTTTTTCGTCATACCATTCGATTAAAGTTATTTTTATTTATTTCGTATGACAACAATCACTTTAGTAAATTCGTATTATGTTACATTGACAAAAGTTCAATGTTATTGTCAGAGATTATTAGAATATGAGGATTTTGGAATGATAATGTGTATTTTGATTACAATAAAATTTGTCATGATTTTATCATCTATTTAACTTTAACATTTAACTTTAGTCTGCAAAGGTATGAGCAGTTTTCACAGGTATTTAAGTATATTAAAATATACATACAATTAAATTATCTTTGGTATATCGTTTAACAGTATTTATATTTTCACTATAATTGTTGTTAGTGCATAATGAAAACATTTCAAATCCAATTCATTATATCATTATACGATATGAAAATTTCTTTTCAAAATCCTGCCATTTTAGACAGACTGAGTGCGTCTCTTCAAAAATCAGATGATGATGAAAATTGACGGTAAAAATATCATTACGAATTCAAAGGATGTAAACATTTGTTAATTAACTCAGCCAGCAACTCATAAAATGTTCCTCAAAAGATTTCGTGAATGCAAGGGGAGAGTCATTACAATGAGGGTATTCATGTTACTACAAAGAATAACTTTGCATTTCAAAGCAATGGGAAAGTAATTGCAATCAGGGTATTTATGTTACAACAAAGGGTATTCATTCTATTATAAATGGTTATTATGCATATCAAAGCAAAGAGGGTATTCATGTTACTGCAAAGAGTAACCTTGCATTTCGAAGATAACGATAGGGTTAGCTTATGAAATACGAGGTCAAAGATATTATTTTAGGTAGAGTCGTATAGGTTTCACTTACATAGGGGCCAGTTGAAAAAGTGCCTATAACTGACAAATAACAACTTGAACTTTTAAACACTTACAATCTATTGTGGTTACTTAGTTACTGTTGACAGTAATTTATATAAATAAATGCGTTTCATAAGTTTACCTGTAAGGTTTTCCTACTCATTTATATTTCTGGTTAAGTATACAGTATACAGTGACAGTGTATTCCATCAGAAGCATCAGTTTTAAATTGAGAATTGGGAGAAAAAGAAGGCTTCGAGTAATATTATGTATACGCCATTTTGTTTTTAAAGAGTGGAGTTTATCGCCCTATAGAAGTTTACATTGATCTTCAACCATCTTCAATCTGAATTTTTTTTTTCTGATATTGAGAAGAAATGAATCATTCTGCAGTTTGCCAAAACACCTCTCATTTCGACAATATGCCGAGAATTCATGCCTTGCCTAAAGATCAGTGGAAAGGCAATTGATATCTTTCTACCTGAACAAAAATTCACAAGAGTTTGTAATCTTTTCAATGAGACTAGTTCCATCCACAAGAAAAAGAAAATGAAAACAGAACCAAATAACGCAAAAACAGTGATTCAGGAGGCGAAGAGTATCCCTGGAGAATCCCTTAGTCGCTCTCTCGGATATTAGCAGATTTTATGTGTTGAAATCACGTTTTGCAGGTTCGTCAGACATGAACTTCGTCTCCGTTTTTACCCTTGCACTTTAGTTCAATCAATAAATGATATCAACATAGCACAGAAAGAGCAGTTTTGTCAGTCGTTTCTACAAAAATCAACTAACATTATTGATAGAATTGTTTTAAGTTTAGACTTTCGAAGAAATCTTTTGCCTCCATCGAAACCTACCTCGAAAAAACAACAGAGTCTGGACAAAGGGAAATTCCCCAAATAATATGAAACAAATGATAGCTATGATGTTAAGACATTGATGTTCATTGCCATTATCATATTCTCAATGGAACGGTTCCAATCGTCAATGCAAGCATCCCATGACGATGATGATAACTTTTCATCAGTAAATTGTGTTTCGCACATCAGATTGCTCAAGGACATTATTTGGCCCAGGCTGCACTAAATGCAGCTCGAGAATATCTCAATGAAAAGATTTGAGGTCGATTCATTAGCAGATAATGGAAAATCCCAGGCAATCACACAGTCCAGATATCAACCCTTTGAAACTACACTTTTCTGCTGCTGCTCTAACTCGAGTTTATAGGAAAAACTAGCTACAATTGAGTCTCTTATAAAATGTATTCAACGCTTCACTGAAAGATACAACTAGGAGACTCTCAAGAAAGTTTACAAGAATGTTCTAAAGCGTGTGCCGTTCAGTCTTCAGGCTGAAGGGTGTCAGTTCCATCAACTTTTATTGGACCTCAGGAGATGTGCCTCGTACGATATAGGACGATGCATGTTTTATAATCATGAAAGTGATTTATCTATAATATCATCTGCCGCATCTTAGGTGCATCTTTTTCGCAATTTATAAAAGACATTTCTGATTGAGCACAATAAAAATATGTAAAATATTTTCTAAAATAGTAAACCTTTTTCCCGTAGAAATTTAGTCCATTTGACTAAAATCCATGGAGTGATCATTTCAGAATGACTGCACCTTTTGGGGATTTGACAAAGATCAACATTTCCCAGGTGTGATTCAATGTAATTTTGCAATGAAGCTTGTTACTCCAGAAGAACATTTTTTTACAGTTTCTTACAAATACATTTATATGGTTAAATACTGTGTAACTAGGAAAGTGACAATATGCAGCATAAAATATGCTGAATGATTGCATAATTTTTCGCAATTTGCAGTGTATTATATGATGATCTTTGGTCAAGATCGAGATTATATGTCTAGAAAAATACAAAAAATAACTGGCATATGTGTTGGACCAAATGCATATTATAAGTATTGATGTAATTAAACATATTTCTTGCCTGAAATTATTCTATACAGTGAGCTTATTATATGCTCAAAATTAAGTAGGGAAAATAAATTTCATGGGATGTAATTTAAAAACATACTTTAGTTAAACTTCGAATTCTCGGATATTAAAAACCATGTTTTGAATAACTTTCAACAGTTTTTTAAAATGGTTTATTGAAAAAACGCTATAATAAAAATAAAAAAGCGTTTATTAAAATGACCCTAAAAAACAATCAAATTGTTCCTTCTATTAATCATTTCAGATGAAGTAATGGGCCACTCGCTCCGATGATTTAAGGCGATAAAGCCTATTGCCGACTAGATCATTTATTTCTTTCCTTACAGCAACAGTTCTGTGTTCAGGAGGACCGTCGTGAACTCACCAGGTTCAATTGATTCTGTTTATATTTGTTTTTCGAAGTCTTTGAACGATTCTGTTATTAGTTGGATCAAGGTATACAACTCCATTTAAGATATTTTTCGGTAAAAAATAAGGACCGATTACACGTCCATTGCCACTAAGTCCCATCCACACAGATACTTTCTCTCGAAATTTCTACTTCAAAGTTGAATGTAGGAGGTTGGTTCTTCGGTGCATATGAACGAATATTATGATTATTTATTTTGCCGCACAAAAAGGGTTTTCATCGTCAATCACAATATCACCAACAAACAAAATATTTCTTTGCAAAAACCATTAAGCAAAATTCAGCCGCAAATGAAGATCGGTATCGAGGAGTTTGTTCCGCCTGTGCAACTTGTAAGAATGTCCCTTATAATCCAAAGTTACACTTCTGTTGAATGTAGATTTTATAACATCTTACTAATGGTTATTGCAGTGATTTGCAAATTTTCTGTAAGTTCTACTTGAACAATTCGAACCATGAAATTTTACTGAAAGTTTTCAAATAGGTTTTTAGTATCGGTCCCTAAAACGTCAGCTTAAAGAAAACAGTCGAATTGATTCATCTGAAATTTTGTACAGATATAAAACAAATGTCGAGAAAGAAAATGTGATTTTTTCAAATATTTTGTAAATTCATTTGCTTTTGAATTACAGCTATTGAAATTTGGGTATCCTTTTTTCTTGGTATTTCAAATTCCATTCATTACAATAGTCATGACTCAAAAATCATACCCCATCTTGTTAGATCAGCGATTCCCTATAAGTGGTCCCTAGTTATAAGCAGCGACACTATTCTTGATTTGGTTAATTTGAACCTATTTGTGTTTAAATAAGTATATAGATTCCATTCGTTGGTATTGGTTTTCATATTTTTCGAGTAGTAAAATTCTTCAAAATATTTTTTTCATAAATTAGTAGTAGTAATTACTATAAACACAAAATGTTTTATAAATATATTTGTAATAGATTTGCTCTTCGAATATTCCAACAAACTTTTTAAAATTTATTTAATCAGTTAGATAAAATAAATCAAAGTATACGTACAAAAACCACATTTTATTTCAATGGCTACACAGTTAAAAACGTCCCTAAAAAAACTTATAGGGAACCGCTTAGTTAATTACACAAATCAATGTTTAAAATTTACCAAGTTGTGGTTATTTATAGGTTAGCATATATGCCCAGTTGCACACGTGCATATTTTATGCTTTTGGAATATATGCAATTTACTACATATATGGGATATGCGCAATATCACAATCCCATACAAAACCAAAAAAAAATATTCCGTGCAGTTTTCCATTTCGGAAAAAATAAAACCATCAACAATAATTCAACACAGAGAGGCTTATCTTTTTGATGTTTTACAGTAGCCATTATGTGACAATAATTGTGGTTTGCAGATGCCTTCAGAACATATCATTTACTTCAAATACTACAACCATTGAGTTATTGCCTCACTATTCAAATGACCACATAATATGGTACACGGTGTCCAGAAGAATAACAACTATTACACGCTACCTCAGGAACTTCACATGGTGCATAGTTTTTACAGTATCAAATCATCACACAACGGTGCATAATAACAGCCAATCTCGAAGATGCCGTTAAAGTGTTAAAAATGGTAATTCGCAAAAAAAATGATATATTGTAAACGTTAATGAAAGAAAGCGTCATCAGTCTGCCGTTTGATCTAACTTATATTTCCTAATAAACCATATTTGTGTTGAGATCACAATTACAGTTGAAATATTTCATATCGTTTACTTATTACATGGATCTCTCTTTAAAAAAATGATTCCAAATGAAAATTAAACCCCAAATAAAGTGCAAAAATCCATATTGTACCTATTGATAATTTTCGCATCAAGTTATATGTCTACAGCATTGACAAGGTAGCAAATGTATTTTGTAGATTAAAATGTATGTAGAAATTAACTGCAATTAGGATAAATAAACAATAGCCGATAACAAGTTTTATAAAGGGTGGAGCGTTTTTGAACTTTTCATATGGTAGAGCTTGGTAATAGAAATAGTTTTTTATTCTGGTGGATAAAAATAATATATGCGAAATTTTAGATCCCTGGGTCATCATCTTCATATTCCGCAAAGACCCCAATGATATGAAAGATCACTAAACAATGTATTATAGTTAATAATTCTGGAAAATTCTATTTTTTTATCAAATAATTCCGTAGTAGCAAAATATTACAAGAAAATAACCATATTAATAATATGCTGTAAAAGTTTCAAAGTTTCTCCAACCAGAGGGCCTAAAATCAAGGGGAAAATATGTACAAATACCAAATTTCTCTATGAATTTATGTTTATTTAAATTGTAAAAATAAGAACACTTATGATATCCTATATTATTATTGTGATTGAAAAATGTATAAATAGGATTTATCAAATATATATTCAAATTCTTTTATTCTCCAGGAGGTCCTTCAACTCTCAAATAATATGCCTCAACCCCTTAAAATCTAGAGGAATCGCACTGTTGATCTCAAGGTTGAATTTACTATGGAAGTATAAGTACCTGTCGATTTACAGGGTAAAGCATTATATAATAAGATCGAAAAGTTCCAGTACCTCCCAAAGAGTTCTAGGAAAATTCGGTCTCGGAAAACTCGGTCTCTGAAAACTCAATCTCATGTCATAATCATTTCATTAAAGAACAAAAAGGGAAAAAGGTGGAATTGGGAATACTAAAATGTGAAGTGTATTTATTAAAATCAGATAACATCATTAACCTTTGTGAGATGATAGTAATCTGATTGTATAATAGTGAAATGATAGTAATAACATTAGTAATTTTAACATGTTTTGACATTTAACGAACATGAGATTTGAGCGGAAAATTCGGTCTTTAAATTGTCGGTTTCGGAACTTTCGATCTAAGGTATAAATATAACTTATAAGTTACCTCCCTTCAAGGTCATTACTAGTGGATACAACAAACTTCATAACGGCAATTTATGTAGAGAAGTCATTATAATTCCGAGACCGAAATTTCGAACACAGAATTTTCCAGAACGAATTTTCCGAAACCGAAATTTCTAGCCACCCTTCCAAAGAATTAACGAGGTGGTGTATAGGTCCTCGCGGTAGCACAGTGTTATGAAATTTTGCCTCATGTGAGTGAGGTCGTGAGTTCGAGTCCTGCACTGACTTATATTTTGCTAATACGGGTTGATTTGATACAAATAGATTTATTACTTATAATACGATTTTTAGTGATATTTAGTATCTTTGAGGCCCTTGAGGGTTGTGAAAATGATGACCCAAGGATTTAACATTTTGCATACCTTATTTTTATAAGAGAAGCTAAAAAGACAAATTTGGTCTAATATATTTAATGATTTGTTCATTAAGGTTTTTGCATTATTTTATGTGTATATGTTCAAAATATATTTCAATAAAACTATCATTATCATAAACCAAAACAAAAAATATTATTATGAATAATTAACTGAATAATTACAACTATTCATTAGAATAGTAAGTTTGACTGCTCACACATTATATATTTTCTTAAGATATTTACTTGCGTGTAGTTCTTCTTCTCCATTGTTCACCAGAGTCTAACCAATTAAGGACATGTGTAAGTAATCTCACTTTATATTTGGTATCTATAGGCAAGGTCTGCTTCTATCTAACTACATTCTATCATAGAATTATATATAATATCATCTATTGTAATGAGAAAGGTAGCTGAACTATTATGAGGAGCGATAAAAATAAATAAAGATATTCTGAAATATATTATATATACTAAAAGTTTCAAGTGCGCAAGTGGAAGTGTACCATAATTAGGTAATAACTTACACCAGGAAGTCCGATATTTTATCGAAAATAGCCACATATAATAGTCATGGCAACCATTTCTACTCATAACAGATATCGGAATGTCATTTTTCTAAATGATATTTGAATTTATACTTCGTGTTGAAGTACGAAATCTGATACATGCTTTGAACAGAATCATCTCGACGTTTGAAACTCCTTCTCTGCGTGTAACAGAAGTAAGAACTACTTATATTCAATTGAATTGTGCCTTTCTTTAGGTGAAGTGCACCAATAAAATTATACCCAGTAGCTGCATGCTGCTCTTCGGTCTAATGGTGGCAATGTTAAGTTTTTTTTTAATTCTTTAATGGCATACAATTTTTCATAAACTAAAAAAAAAATCAATGATATATTTTATTTTTGGTTGAGAATACAAACAATTATTGTTTCCAATCATTTAAAAAAAAATTTATTTCAAATACATGATCAAATTTCAAATGCGTTAAAGGAAATATAAGTGAAAAAAAATATATATGGAAATACTAATTTATGGGGTAACTAGTCTATTTGTTAAAACAGCCAGAAACAGATCTAAACAATCAGTTGACGTAAAGTAAATGACAACAGAGCAAAGGTTGTTGCACACCGTTGCTCGAAATGAAAACGACATTTGGCCATCAGTTGTAAAGCAGCACAGGCCTATTAGAGGCAAAATATTGGTTAACAAATAAAGTGAATGCTCGTTGATCCAATACATTTATTACTATTGTTGTATTAGGCAGTTTTTCGAAAATATATCCCTCAAGTAGGTGTATTTGATACTGCAACGGTCCCTTGCAATTACGAGTAGTTATTTGTTCATTTATCCATATGTATAGTATGAAAAGCTATTTTTGACCAATGGAAATAAATGTTCATATTGTACATTAGTTATCATAGTAAATTTGATTGTATAATATTGAAAATTTGTCATATTAGATTAGTTATTTAGGTTCAAGGATAAAATTATATCTTTCATAGTCTCTCTATCCTAGTTATGTTTGTTGTTATAAGAGAAACTTGTGATTTTGACTACCGAATGTACTATTCATTGTCTTTTTCTCCTCTGACAAGCAATATGATTTTAATTTATGAATATATTTTCAATTAACTATTACTATTATCACACTTACATTATCGGATGCGTTTGTGTATAGTTTCGTAACACATTGAATAGTTAATTTGGCAACAAACGATTATCCTCATATGATGAATTTCATAATTTATCATTCTACTCGACGGATTGGTACCTACTAAATGTCAAAATATATAATTAGTTACTAGTGTCGGAGAAGAGAATATACAGAGTTGTTTGATGGATGATATGAGGGACTTATAATGAAGTGAAACAAATTTATCAATTAAAATAAAGAATTTATTCATATTGTATAGTTATTATAGCTAGATATTTATTGACAATGTAGGTAATAATTTAGTTATTGTCTATTTAGCTAGAGATGGACATAATGAATATAAATGCACTTTCAGTGAAGAAATTTTTTTCACATTTTTCTTGATAAACATACTGTAAAACAAGAGTTAAAACTTTTCAAAAGAAATGAAGTCGTGTTATATAAGATATTCACTTGCTAACTTATCGTGATTTAAATTAAAAAGAATCAGTTTTAATACAGGCAGCCTCCGCTATTAATACCGAATCACAGCTCAGAGTTATTACAAATGGTAATAAAAGCAGGTATGAATCACTTTATTTTATAATTGTAACTCTTACAAGATTCCACTTTCTAAGAGATAGATTAAAATATAATGATTATGTAGAGTCATTATTACGTATATTGATATTATGAAAACTCTATGATAAAAGTTTAAGAGGGACATTTAATCAAACTTGGTGGAAAATACCTTTTTTATAGTTCAAAAAATGGCCTTTAGCTATTGAACTTTTATCTCCCAAATTTGTATTGCGGTAAATCAATACAAACCACTTAGCCAACAAAATATGGTTACCAAAACAAAACTAAAATCTATATCATAATCTTTGTTAGAAATATCACGAGGATTCTAAAAGTCTCATAGATTTCAATTTTTTGTATTTCGCAGAATTTTTTACAAAAATCTAATTTTTTCGAAAAGTAAAGAGAAACCGGAAAAGTGTGATCATGGTGTGATACATGATTTAGATGGTGTAATACTCGATCTATACCAGGGGTGGGCACATGTTGTGTTTTTCAGTGCCGAAATATGGAGTCACAGTGCCATTACCATTTACTTTTGATTATTAAATTGCAGGGGATACTGAGTAATTAAAATGAGGTAGTAGATTTTATTCGTACAATTGTACATATTTCTCACATAATTATTGGTAGTATATATATTATTCGAATTAAAAGGTATTAATAAATGATATATTATTATACTTTTCTCTTTTCATGTTAAAATAATTCACAATAAAAACAAAAATAATTTATTTTGCGTAGGTAATAAAAACTTGCACAAATTCTTACCAGTTTAAGAATAACTGATCTAGATAAAAAGAGTCAGAGTTTAATTCTTAAACACCGGCACTACTTTAACAATGAACTAAAAATACTTTATTAACGGAAAAATTGACTATCAAAGTCATTAAAAATATACTGTTCTTCAATTAGTTGACTATTCTCTATTATATTATCCTTGTAATTTATATAGCAGTCAGGGCTATAAATTTTAAATTTTCTTTGGAAGAAAATAAAGCACCGTTTCCCTGGTGGGCACGAGTGCCGCTCTGATGGCCAAAAGAGCACTGAGTGCTGCATTTGCCCACCCCTAATCTAGAGGGTGTGATACATGATTTACGGTAAGTTTTATATGATCAAATAATCCACTAATTTCAATCATATAAAAACAATATAATTTAAAAATTTGCTTTTTCTTATATGATTTGAATTGTGACACTGATGATAAATCAGAACTTACCCTATAGTTGGTGACATCATATTAAACGCTTATATCAAGGTGGGTAAATATATTTACCCACCATGATTTAAGTGTTTAATATGATGTGAAGCGTAAATATTTAATTTGAATAGTGCACCGTTTGAAAATATGAAACTCACCCTAAATCATGTATCAGACCAATTAGATCATGTATCACACAAGGGTCACACTTTTCCGATTTTCACATTACTTTAAAAAAAATGAAAAGTTGAAGTTATATAAGACTTTCAGAATCCATGTGATATTTCTAACATAAATTCTGTTATAGATTTTCGTTTTGTCTTGGCAAGCATTTTTAGTTGGCTAAGTAGTTTGTAGTGCTTGTAGCCCCATACAAATTTGGGAGATAAAAGTTCACAAGTTAAAGGTTTGTGTGATCATGTATCACACTTACAAAGTGACAATTCAGGACAATTGGCTGAAATATAAAAAGAAAATAGCTAAAATATTAAAAAAATGGCTGGGAATTCAATTGATCCCCTTGAAGTAACTACCTAAAGAATTTAAAGTATTGAAACTCAACCAAAATTGAACTCTCACTCATTATATGCGAGTAATTAGTTTGATACTCATATTTACATATATATGTTTTTGTTACATTGAACAAAAAGTAATTCTATACACTGAAAAATAAATTTTGCAAAAGGTTTGGATTCAATTTATGGGATGTTTCCATATTTTTGGATACTCAAGAAAAAAAAAATAGAAATTAATTTCAATAGGTGACCATGATATCTACGAGCGAATATATCAAAGTATCAAATTAATTGAAGACCTATAGTAAGTGAAATTAAAAGAATTTACTCTTTATCTATCTAATAGAGAATGAATTTTCATTCGAGTATAACAATTATATAATTACGTGAATAATACCTCACTTGTAATGTGAGTGGGTAGTGACATAATAGGCCTGACTGTATTCTAAATAAACCTAAATTTTAGTTCTAGAAGGTTGCTATCAAAGTGTATAAAATTTGACAAAAAATCCATTTATTTATCAATTGAGAAATGTTTGTGCTTACAGCAAACCCTCGTAGTAGAGGGTTCCACGCTAGAATGATTTAATGTAAAACTTGCATTTGTGGTCTTGTACTAAACAAAATCATTTTCCTCTAAATGTGAAGAGGTGACTTTGATAATTCTGTAGTTCTATTAGCCTATTGAAAATATTAGGTATCAAAAATAATAACTTGGAGTGGAAAGAAATATTTATTAGTACTGTACACATTTAACCTTTTTGAAATTAAAATTATAATAACAATAATAACTACCACTTAAATAAATACCATATTCATCAATGCATTCGGTCAATCTTCAAATCAATTTGTAGCACGCACTAAGCAATAAAGAAAAGGATCAATTTCTTCTTAATAAAGCAGCAAATAATAGATATAACGCCTAATTTGAGAAGATGTTTATTTTCAACATATTATTCAAATTATTATAATAAAGTAACATCCAGGTGACAAAAATAGGAGTCTTCTTCCAGTACAGTTTCAAAATATTTTAGTCTAATACAAAGTGTTTGTCTAGTTTAGTACGAAGGCGGTCTACTATGAGGGTTTGGAATATTTATTTTAATTTTAACACAATGAGCATTGAGCAATCGTTGTACAGAGTTCATCAAAGTTTCGCACTTAATAAACATTGAAATTACCTAACAGATAAATGAGTAAAACTCTCAATTTAGTGAGTTTCATGGCACTGCATCAAATGAATTACTTTGTACTGTCAAATAAATAAATAGTGACAATTCAAAGCAAAACAAATATAAAGACAACATCAAAAGGAGAATTTCAGTTGTTAAATCGTATTTAGGACATTCCCTCTCGTAAGGAGAAGCTTATTGACATCATGCTGTAAGCATTTACAGGCTGGTCGTAAGGAACCATATGGCCGGTATTTTTCACCAGAACTTTTACGAAGTAAGGAGTTTCTTTGACGTAACCTGCCAATTTTTGTTAACAAGGAAAAAACACATTGACAAGTTAGAGGGAATGGTTAATAGATTTGAGTAGGAAAAGAATAATCCAGTATTTCTAAGTCGGGTTAGTAATCTATATTCCAGATATCAATAATTTCCAACGTTCATATATAATAAAATTCCCTTAATTAACTAACAGATACCACAAACTACATTACAGCCACATTTGTGGCGAGTTACAAAGTTCTTATTATTTGAAATGTAATATATTTAAACTCATAACTATATGCAACGGAGGAGAACCAACAGGCGACGTAACACTAACGGTTAAGTGCTCAGGTCAGAAAATAGTTATCAGTGAAAAAATTATCGGTAAGAACATATATGCTTGCAACACTGTATCGATAGAAACATAAGTGGTAGAAAATTATTCCAAATGCCTTACCACATATTTATGATGTTTACTGTATTTTGAAAACTTTAGGTGAAAGAAGCATAACCATTTAGAGCACACCGATTTGGACGGCTACAGACGTCTGTGAAATTTGTCTATACTTTAAAACAGAGGGCGAGCGTATAATTATAAATATATCGCCAATATGATAGAATATGTGGAACATATCAATATTTCAGAAGTTACTCTATACCTGGACATCATATGAGCTAAAAAAGATCCCCTCACCTGTTTAATCAATGGCTTTACACTCATCATCACATCATCCATGAGGTGGTTTCAACAGATAGCCCATCATTCAATGTGAGGTTACTCACATGGATGGTACTCCGCACTGCAGGAGTGCTGATGTACTTGCAGTATTAACCAATCTCCTGAATGAGGAAGCATTTGAAAACTTCTGACGCTTCTTGCTAATTTTTCCATTTCTCTAGCAAAGATTTATTATTTATTGACATTAAAATAATTGCTTAAAAAGAAGGTTATGACCGGCATTTACACCTGTATTATGGTCTGATGTACTCTCCTTATCGTATTATTACAATTTTCATAAATAGCTGATGATCATTCTTACGCAGCAACAAAAAATTGTTTAAATGTCAATTTTAGTAGAAAGGTGAAGTATAAAGACACAGAGCCAAGAAAAAATATACAATAACGTGAACTATAAAGCTTATCATATCGTTACAATTTACTTTCTGACACAGACTCTACGATCGTGTCATTCTTTTTCTCCGGAGTTGAATAGTCAGGTGGAGTCCGTTTGAGAGAGTTGCCTTTGGATGGGGAGTAGTACTGCAAAGCATTAGCTATGCACGCATCTTTCTTAGGCGGAGGTAAAAATATAGGTGACACTGTTGAAGTGTCTGTACACTGTCTGCAATCTGCATAAGACTCTTTAGAGTATCTCTCCTGATAGTGAGGAGAGGGGTTTGAGTAGTTAAGAGGGTTGGTTATTAAATGGCTGGTCAGACTATCGGAAGTTTTTTGAAACGCTACCGGAGGAGGCAGCTGATCCATCCCTTCCGTATTGGCATTCATCCTCCGATGAACATCACAAGAACAGAGTGAGGGGAAATTACTGTGTACATTAATTTGTTGGCATTGACTTGCAATAGTGCAAATAGGAGTCTCAGAGTACATTTGTGGGGGAGAAATTAGTCTGCTAGACGTCATGTTTGGACGAGAAGCACAAAGATGGCTGTGTGAAGGAGATTGTTGCGTCACAGTTGTGGGCAAAACGTTAGACACTTCATAACTATTGGAAGGCCTGTCAGACGAGAATGGAGGGATCATACACCTAGATCCTTGGTGCATTGTGTCCACGTAACTGAGATTAGTTTCAACCTGCAAAAGTAAAAAAAATATTTTTCAATGCATCAAAATTGAGATAAATTGAAAATATCTTTTTAAACGACTCTAATGTTATGATTAGCTAGAACTCTTTATTAATGGATATTTTCAATTGTTTTACTAATTTGGAAACGTAAACGGTAATTTATAGAGTTCATATATAAGCAAATCTCGAGTTATAAAGTATCTGCAGTAGGGTGGATCGTTTTGATGTTTTTTTCGATTTTGTCTTAGCTGCAATTATAGAAATTGGCACATGAGTGAAAAAACATGGTATGGAACATTTCATCCCAATCGGTTAACATCTTCTGCTCCCGGGGGACGGGGGAATAATTGAAAGCAAGCTGAAAAAACCCTATTATCTGATGTGACATTAAACTGGGTTCTCGACATCTTTAGGAAATGCTATAACGACATACATGATGATAAAGGTTTGATAAATTCATTTTTAGCAATAACAATATTCTACGTAAACATGCTCTGCCCCCAGGGGGGTAAATGTCATATTTTGGAGAAAATTGATAATATTTGAAAATTATCACGACATTGTACAAGGTTCTTGATCTCACAAAAAACTGCTACAACTGTAAACATGATGTCAAAGATTCATACATTTGATATATACAAAGAAAAAAGCTCTACGTCAGTATATTCTGCCCCCGAAGGGCGGAAATGTACCATTTTAGTAAAAATTATGATTATTAATACCACAATGTTGTTTTATATAGCTCAGATCAATCATAATATTATGATTTGATTGGTTTAATGAGGTCTATATTGATGTATCACGTTTTCATGATTTTTTAAAATATATTTTGGAAGTTAATCCAAGACTGTATCAAATAGCAATATATAAACTGCATTATGATGTTGAAAATTAAAAGTACAGCTCTTAGCTGGTTAATGTAGCAAAACTGACAACCCAAAACTCACCACGAGGAGGTGGCTGTACGTCGATTTTCACTCCATCCAGCCCCTACCACCATATCATGGTTGAACGATTTGACCACTACAATTTGAAGTCTTTCTTTGATTGAAATCTTAGCATCTCAGTTTTTTAATGGATGTGTGAAATGATCTCCATTTTCACGAATTGCCTCCTCTTTAACAGTATCCTATCAACCCTATCTAACGTTTGGTTCCTTCGGAAACAAAAGCAGTCAAAAATGAAAGTTGTTCCATGAGCAAAGTCAACTATTTTCATGTAGAGTTCATATGAATTCGTATGAAATTTCAAAGCATTTGGACAAACATTCTATCAATAGTTTCATATTTCACATCAAACAATAAATTTAGCTAAAGGAGTTATCCATCTTCTATTTATCCTCCAGAAATGTCCATAATCCCATTTCTTGTGATTATTCTTGAATAAGTACTTTATCTTCTAATAGGGTCTTAACATTTTTATCTGAGTAGTAGGGTACATTGTCTTGCATGAAACTCGGTGGCTGAAGGTCAGCTGCTTGTTTATGAGGTAGAGTAAGTTGGCGAAAAAACTGTTTTATACTTCTCGTTAACCCCTCCATGCAGACGAACAATGAGACCAGGGCCTGCAGAAGAAATGACTGCCAAACGATCGCACAACAACCTCCGAACGTGACTGTTTTCTTGACACAGTTCAGAGTTAAATTTTTCCCTACTTGACAAAACTTTTTAAAGGTTGCCATCATATACTTTGAAATATTCCCGGATATTGGCAATTAGCTCAATACTTCTGCACTCGGCATCTCTCTCGTTAAGTTAACTTTTCCCTACGTGACAAAACAAAAATAACAACTTCCGGTTCTATTTAGAGATTAAAAGATTAGATGCGGGGCCCAATGTTTGCATTCCAACTCGTTGAAGTTGAATCGAAAAAGTAGACCGGGACACAGTATCACCAGACATGACACCTACCTCACGAAAAAATAGATCACAAGTGTTGAAACTATCTTGCAAGCTTCTTTGAAGAGTTTCATGATCTTCTCTCGGCAATGCTTTGAGAAGTCTACCATTCTTCAGTTTGTAATGAACAACTTTATACTGCTTACTGCTTATTCTGAGCCTCAGTATGTTACACGATCCTTTTGGATCCTCATACGGCAATAGAAATCTCTGGCAACAACAATTGGAGACTACTATGAGAGGAAAATAAACAAATGTGGAAAAATTGTGGACATTTCTTGAGGATGAATGGAAGGAAGATTACTCCTTCGTATTGCGCAAAATTAGTAGAATTTTGAGGCAGAAGATGTATTGAAGAATTATAGCAACATTTTATTCACTAAGTTAGTAGCCAGTATATGGGAATATATTTCAAAGTTTATGATGGCATCCCTTAACTTTTTACCAGAGATATATCTATTATATGAGGTGAAATATTGAACTACTGAAAGAATACTTGCCAAATGCATTGCAATTTCATACGAATACTGTGGACGACAATTTGGCCCGCCGATAATAGGCCCAGGACAATTGGGCCCCACGACAATTGGACCCCAGACAATTGGACCTCAGACAATTGGGCCCCAGACAATTGGGCCCACGACAATTGGGCCCCGAGACAATACTATTTTTTTCCAATTTTTTTCAGAGTTTACTATATTAACTCAATAAAAGATCCTTGCTACTGTAATAACTAGGTTTGTGACAATATGGATTCTGTATAAAAATATAATCTTGAGCATATTTAGAATAAAGAATATTCCTTACATGAAAAAAATATTCTCGTTATGAAAAATAAATATTTTTTGATAGAACACATTCTTTTCATGAATAAATACTATTATTCTTTTAAACTACAATAATTTTCTGTTCCGAGATAGATCATGTAGGAGGCAAGAAACTTAGTAGTTACAGAATCTCTAGATAGTGAACTCCTGTGAAATAAATGAGTTAGGATGTAGCCAATAGAAAATAAAAATGTAGCTATCTTAGATGAAAAAACAATAGAAAATAAGAATGTAGGTATTTTATACATGCCGAAATTATTGTAACATACAAATTGAATTTACGTTAACGTGAATTATTTGAATGCTGTTCTGTGTTCAATATTGAAGAGGTTTATGAATTATTATTACAAAATGTATTCTCACAATCTCATTTTATCCAAACAACTGTTCAATGTAACGTTTAACCTTTAAAATTTACATATTTTTTACCAAATAAATGTCTTTGTCAGACGATGTACACTACCCATTGGAACCACATCACATGATTCAAAATAATACTACTTACTTAAATGCTTCAAAAAATTTCATTACATTGAAACACTAGATTAGCATCCATATGTGATTCGAGGGGCTTGCTAATATATCCCCTATCAAGTATATGAATCGAATTAAAAAAAATATAAACATATTTTTAGAGAATATAAAGTATATTTCAAAGATAATATTGTCACTTCCCTAGTAAAAACAAGGAAACATTTCTTTATTGTGTCTTCTGCCCAATTTTTTTCTGGCCTTAATTGTCGCGGGCCCAATTATCTTTGGGCCCAATTGTCCGGGGCCTAATTGTCCCTAGGCCCAATTGTCCTGGGCCCAATTGTCTTTGGCCCAATTGTCGGGGTCCAACTATCAGGGCCCAATTGTCCTGGGCCCAACTGTCAGTGCACCTACGAATACATATGAGCTCTATATGAAAATACGTTCACAATTTCAGTAATGTGTGTTCTGTACTTCTTATGATATGGAAGATTTAGATAACTTGTTTTTTTCTACCCTTGTATCTTGGCTGCTACTATATATTTCAAATTCACGTCCCACTACATCCATTAAAACTTCACATTAAGAATTTTGTTATTGTTTTCTACTACTACTACCTAAAAGGTTAACGAAAAATGGTGAATACTTTTCACATATTATAGTCTTAGCTGTCAATCATCAACAGATTATATGACTTAGAACGATAAAAAATAAGTCGGAAGTGGTAAAAAGTGTACATCGATCTCTGTAGACATAGTGGTCTTGAAATTGCACATGCACCAGTAACTCTTTAAATGCTTTGATTGAAATATTAAGTGAAGAAATTCAAAGTGAATTTTGATAACTTTGTGAATAAGGTATATTCACTTGTTATTGGGTCATTTACCTCAAGTTGTCGTCCGGAAACAGTGAGTTCCATGGGTGACCGGGTGGCTAAGTTGCAAAGAGGAGAACACTCGGCACTCCTGGACGTAACGCAAGTAGAGTGGATTGTCAGCTCGCTAGCACCTACAGGAAGAATTCTCTTTGAAATTATGTGGGACCATGGATGGAAAATGATCTAAGAATAAAAATTGCAAGAGATATTATACATTTTAATTCAATTTGAAGTGACAATTATAAATAATAATTTTTAACATTTCAATTGAATCTATTTTCATATATATGACTAGATAGAATATTTCAGAAGTACAGTAGAACTACTTGAATCCGAACAAAACACTCATAATTTAGACTTTCTTGTATTTAGACTTCCTCAAATCTCGATTTCCTCATATAATTAGAAACTCATCCAAAAATTTCATACCTACTAATAGCTATTTATAGAAAATGTTATACTAGTTCGAAATCGAGCAACCCCTCTTATCATGAATCCTCTGATGTTCGGATTCTATGAGTTCTATTGTAGAGTGAATCAGAAACCCGAATAAACCACATTATCATTTCAAGTTCTCTGTCATCTCTTACCTACACTTGGAAATATTCATCTGAACATCTTGTATGAAATATAAGTTAAATTTAATGGAGATGCTTCCTAAAAAAAAATATAAAAAATATTTCAACTACGACTAAGAGAACATCGTTATGTTAATCTAATTTTTTTGTGTGACAGTACTAACTGGGATTGAATGAATTTCATGACAGTTTTACTTGTTTAACAAAATGACTACGGATTTTTCATTTTTCAATGGCTTAGGATACAATATAAATGTCAGAAAAGTGAGAAGACTAACTCCACTAAAATAATACACAGAGAAAAAAGTTTACTCATATTTAATGGGTCAACAATTTATGCTTTGAATCAATTTATTACGTGAGTTGGTTTGACTTTATTCATGTTTTCATGTGTGTCAAAACAACTATGACGTGTGTGTCACCAAACATAGTTAATTCAAATCATTTTATGGATTGATTCAACTTACTATGAGAGTTGGAGTTACATTTTGGGAGTTTGAACATATGTTAAAACAACTAGGATATAGTGTGTTGAAGTAACTCACAAAGATTGTCAATTCAATGTATCTGGTGTATGAATTAACTTACTATGAGAGTTGACGCTACTTTTTTGAGTTTAGGTGCGAGTTAAATCAACTATGACATAGTGTGTTATAGTAACCCACAAAGACTGTTAATCCAGTGTATTCTGCAATGTATGAATTTACTTACTATGAGAGTTGGCGCTACTTTTTTGTAAGTTTAGGAGTGAGTTAAAACAACTATGACATAGTGTGATAATGTAACCCACAAAGACTGTTAATCTTATTTATCTGGTGTATAAATTACCTTATTATGGGAGTTAGTGCTACTTTTTTTTTTAAGTTTATGTGTGAGTTCAATCAAATGAGTATGTGGCAACTTATGCTTTCCTCAAAGTTAATTTATTCGCATAACACTTTTCAGTTCAAATCTTGTTTCAAGTGTGTTACGTGTTGAATGTGAACGCTCCTCAGTACCATTCTAGTTTAAGTGCAAACAATAGCGTTATATGCATTAAATAGTATTATCGCTGCCGATCGATTATTAATTAATTCCATTAATAAATTGATAAATGTCTGCCTAAATATTCTAAAATATTGGTGATTGATAGTTTGGTGGCTTTATATAGGTAGTTATTTGAAGATCTGATTATCAGTATACAACTTTCATAAAATATAAATTTTGATTACTGCCTTCCAGTTTGTAAACTGATATCCAAACTAATTTTCCTAAATTATTATATGTTAACTTATTTAAGCATCATACCTATCTAGCTGGTTTTTTTCAGTGTCAATACCTTCTACATGGGGTACGGTCAAGAGCCCCCCCCCCCGGTCAAGAGCCCTCCCGGTCATGAGCCCCCCCCGGTCACGAGCCCCCCCGGTAATGAGCACCCCTAGGTCATGAGCCCCCCCGGTCACGAGCCCCCCCCCTCCCTGTTTTTTTAATTCTTATTTACCTAGTTAAACAAATGAAGAATTACTTAGATAGAAATAACTGAGAGTTACTAATGTAGTTTGTTGTATCCGCTAGTTTGTTGTACTGCACACTTCATGATTGTTTAATGATCTGGCAGGGGGGTTCGGGGGCGGCACGCCCCCCGATATACATATATTTTATGTCTATTCAGTAATGAACTACAAAAGTGTGAATAAGGATTAAATAGTACAGGTAAATAAGGATTTAAAAACAGGCGGGGGGGGGGCTCATGACCGGGGCCGCTCTTGACCGAGGGGGGGCTTATGACCTAAGGGGGCTCATGACCGAGGGGGCTTATGACCCACACCCCTTCTACATAGGCTAGGCAGTTACTCGCTGTCCTCAGAATAGGGTAAGTTCCAAATTATCAGGCGATTTCAAATTTTCGGTCACGTATGAAATATAGTATATAGCTACCTAATAGCTAATTAAAATAAAAGTTAATTTAATATAGTTTTTCTTACGCGACCGAAAATGTGGAGCCGTCCGATATTTCGATACTTATCCTAGTATCTTAAGTAAAGTGGTCTGATAATCTATATATTTTAAAACTACTTGGTGTTCCTATAGATAGGGTTACACAGCCAAATTCGGTTCTTTAATTTCTAATTGTGACCCTATTAAGAGAGTCTCAAAATCATTCTGAAATTAGTTTAGCTATATACTGAATTGTTGAACATCATAATTTAAGCTCAATTTATGATAGGTTCTATTCATTTCACGAGTGCCTTGAAGTCATGATGGTTATTAATGTTTCTGAGATAAGAGACCGCAGTTAGTTAAAGTGCCGCAATTTACGTACTTGACCCTAGTTTTCTATGACTGGGAGAACTCCATCCAGGGAGGTAGTCGGAGGAGAACACCGTCCAGGGATTTAGCAGGGAAAACTCCAACCAGAGGTGAGCCTTTTGATGTATTATACTTTCTTGGTATTTAATTAAAGTCTACATTATGAGTGTATAATGAACAAAATTATGAGGATTAGCTAGAAAAATCCATTGCATTTATTAGAGCTAAATTTATACTGCATCTGAAGATTTATAATTAGTTTAACATTTTATATAAATAATTTACCTATATGAAAGAATTCTCAGTTAATAATTCTTTTCATTTCTTTATTAATATATGGTTTTCTATATTTTCTGAATCTACTTTCAGATCTTGATGAAGAATTGATGAAGTAGATCAACGTCATCAACTATGGGAGTCCTCTTCAATTCCTTTGAATGGTTCAGGAACAATTATGCTAGATCAAAGTAAGTATTTGAAAATATTAGATGATTTCTAAATACATATGTATTTGCAATATGATTAGCTTTTACTTTTTCATATGCTTTTAGGGATTCCAGACATGAAATGAATATCGAAGCTGTCGCTATCTCATCACAAAAGGAAAAAGAGTAGGTGATGTTATTGATTATGTATATGAACGATACTGTGAATTTCTATTCAATATATATTAATATACGAATCTCTTATTTCAGGAATTGGCAACCTACAGTCGCGAAAGAAAGTGACGAGAATTCAAATTAAACTTCTAAATAATAAATCTAAAACTTGAATGTTTATATTTCGTTTTCAATTTGACCTTGGTAATTCTATTAGCATATTTCAATATCAGTGCCTATGAGTAAGATGAATTGCACTAAAATATGGTTTAGAAGATAAAGGCTTTATCATTAATTTATTATTCATTAAGTTATAGTACAATTGCAGCATATCAAAGATTTATCAACTTTTGTTATCTAGCCTGGTTAATTAATTCATCTAGCCTACCTATTTATCACTACGTAAAGTTATTTATGTCATCTAACTACTTATTTATAAACTGACCTGATGAGATTACTTATTCAATCTAATCTATTAATTTACAACTGATAACCATATATCAATTCATAGGATCGAAAACATTTCAAAAAGCAAGGATAGGTCTAGGTGATCAATTATTTTTTTAAATTAAAATAGTATGCATATCACAGAAGCAAAAGTAGAAAATAAATGTGAACATGTTAGATTTGGTCCTAGAAAATAAATAGTCTAATCTAATTGATACCGGGACCTAACTCAAGATTATAATTTAATAGAGTAAATATAGTGACTGAAAAAGTCTTGTAAAGAGTCTGGCTACTGCTAACCAGACCGATATTTCAACCTACACTATAATAGTTGATATACATTTACTTAGTTTACAAGTAGTTGATATAACCAACACGAGAAGATGATATAACCTACACGAGTAGTTGATATAACCAACATGAGTAGTTGTTATCACCTATACGAGTAGTTAATGTAACCTACACGAGTAGTTGGTATAACCTACACGAGTAGTTGGTTTAACCTACACGAGTAGTTAGAATAACCTACATGAGTAGTTGGTATTATCTACACAAGCAGTGGGTATAACCTACACGAGTAGTTGATATAACCAACACGAGTAGTTGATATAACCTAACCGAGTAGTTCATATAACCTACATGAGTAGTTGATATCACCTATACGAGTAGTTAATGTAACCTACACGAGTAGTTGGTATAACCTACACGAGTAGTTGGTATAACCTACACGAGAAGTTGGTATAACTTACACGAGTAGTTGGTATAACCTACACAAGCAGTTGGTATAACCTACACGAGCAGTTGGTATAACCTACACGAGTAGTTGGTATAACACATAGGAGTGATTGGAGAAACATACACAAGTAGTTGATGTAACCTTGTTCTGTAGTTGTTTTAACCATTACATATAATTGGTTCAACCATCACGAGCAGTTTTGACTATCACAGGTAGTTGTTGTGACCATCGGGAATTAAAAATAATCAACTCACATATGTGTTGTTTTAACCAACGTCAATTTAACTCATATTAAATAGTACCTGCAACTCACCACGTAGGTAGGCGCACAGATAAACCATAAAATTTAGTCAAAACAAATCAAATATGATTTGATTCAACTAATCCTTTCTCTGTGTGTAGTTTAAACAATCGAGAAAAATTCAACTTACATATGATATAAAACTTACCATAACCTGGGACGATATCTGTATTGGAATCTGGACTTTCAGCCAAAGAACTCGGTACTGTCATAATTTGAGAGCATTTGGTGTTCCGCCTTATCACTATAAGCAAAATTGACACCAAGGCTATCAGCCCTAGGCTTCCTAGGACACCTAAGGCTACTGCTAGAATGGGAATTATAACGTTATCATCTCGCTGCTCAGAGTTGTCATTCTTTGTTGTTTGTGTTTCCAAGATTGGACTTTGAGATGGATGGTGTCGAACTTGTGCCGTTCTCTTTTCAGCAATATCTATACTCGTTCTAGTTTTAACAGTTATCACATCAGATTTTCCCCTGTTGTTTATGGAATGAATCAAAATGTCTAAGTCAGAGACATGTTTGAGGCCTTTGATGTAAAATTCGGACACTGATGAATTGGAGACGTTGGCCAAAACTTTTTGTGATGTCGCTTCTAGAATAAGGGCGCTGTATTTGATGGGTAAATCCATATTGTTGTCAGGGATACACCTAATAATTAGAACCTCTTTATTAGGGCGCAACCTATCCGTTTCTGCTTCATGAAACTTCCAGTAGATATCACCCATAGAATCTTCACCGTTGTTTATCGAGCAATTGGTAGGAGGTTTAGGAAGCTCTGCTGGCACTACTTTGAAGATACAAGGATCAACCTGACTCCCCAGTGAATTATTTCCCCAGCATAAGAGCGTTCCATAATCCAGATCAGTTCTAGCAACATACGACAGCGAAGAAGTGAGGTTTTTTGTCTTGATGTGCTCCGTCGATATATCAACCATTTCTCCAGAATTGTTGAAACGCCACCTGAAGTTTACATCAGAAGGATAGGCATCCAATTTGCAAGCCACAGTAACCTGCAAAATATGAACAACGACACAATTAATATATTTGGAAAACTAAAGTTTCAGTCGTAAGGCAGATTTAAGAATAGGTTTGAAACACCTCTTCAACCATTGCATTTTTTGATGAAATTAGTGGGTACATTGAAATTGGTTCTAGGACAACTCGCCACCGGGCAATTCACCACCGGACAACTCGCCGCGGATAATTCGCCGTGAGAACAACTCGCCGCTAGGACAACTCGCCGCTAGGACAACTCGCCGCTAGGACAACTCGCCGCGTTATTTATGTTTTGCCGGTGTATACATCATATTCATATATTACGCTCAAGACTGACGCAGAACAGCAGTTGACAAATTTCAATATTTTAATTGATTTATTTCGGTTGTTATATCTGTGAGAATATACATCAACCTGCGAAAATTATTAGAGCTATTAATATAGATTTAGAAGCATTTGAATTCTGGTTCGAAACGAAAGGCTTTCTAGTTGACGTCAAAAGGAAATTAAATACAAGGGACAAGAAGAAGAAGTCAGAAAGCAAAGTGACTCCTTGAACAAAGGCACCAACCACCAGTCCGTGACAAGCTCATGGATGCAGAAAAGCTACTTCGTGGATACAATCACTTACCAAGGAATGATATGAAAAGGAACACAAGCACCGGTGACTGCACTCACGAATAGAAGAGGAAAATGAAGTGGTGATAGTAATGAAACTTATTAGCCTACTTAAGACAAAAATCTAAGACTTCGTAGTTGAATAATCGTTATTTGCACTAATGTACTAGTTTTAAACTAAAGTAATATTTGTAAATCATTAAACGTATTAGGAAGACACCTTAACTTGTTTTCTTTTCATTTGCAAATTATTTATAGTAAAATACTCTTAAATAGAATGACGAAAATTTTATTGTTATTTTTATTTGTACAACACACACTATGTTTATATAATAGTTAAAAAACATCATATTTAACTTTTGAAATGGGAAGAAAACATTTTTAAAGATTGCTAAGAAAATTTGAAAATTAATTTATAACGCGTACCTATCTCAAATTTAATTTTTTTTATATAAATAAATGGTGTATACGGCGGTAAATCATAAATCACATGGCGAATTGTTTTTGGCGGCAAAATGTCCTAGCGGCGAATTGTTCTAGCGGCGAGTTGTCCTCACGGCGAATTGTCCGCGGCGAGTTATCCGGCGGCGAATTGTCTAGCGGCGAGTTGTCCGTTCACCATTGAAATTAAATCAACAATCTCTACACTCTACAGTAGGGTGAAGCAAAAATGGTCGTTTTTGCACTTTTTTCCGAAATCATTATAGGCCGAGTGCGGAAATTTTGCTAAATGGTATCAAAGGGGTCATCTGCAAAATTTCAGATCAATCAGTCAATATCTTCACTTGCCGAAATTGATTTGAAAATTTGAATAAATAAGAAATTATAGAATGTAAATGGATTTTTTTAATGATTTATAAATTTCATATATTGCTATCAATATCAACTCAGATATTGAGTGTCTGTTTCAAATTGAACAGCTTAATCTGAAATACTATAATAATAAGGCCTGGTATTAATTTGATAGATGTAGGTCTATAGTTAAGCAAAATAAATTAATATTTTACATAATCTTCACTTGCCGAAATGAAATAAAAGAAAAATGAAATTGAAAAATATGAGAAAATAGTATTATGTCTCAATTTGAGAATATATGTAATGGAAATTTTATAGAACCAAGTACTAGAAATGTAATTCAAATGTAGTGCATTTCCATAAAAAATATAAATAACTTCCAAAACAGTCATATTCATTTGCCAAATCCCTATATATATGTATATGGCATAATTATATATGTAACAGAAGTTATAAATTGAAATATATTCGTATAGTTCTCAGTATACGTAATGCAGAACCCATAATCCACCACGTTGTCCATTCATCCCTTCCATATTCTTATATTCGTTTAATTTTGAGGTTGGTATTGTTTTTTAATTACAAATTTTTCTCTCGTAAGAGGTCGATTAGGTCTGATGTTCCCGTCCCGTCGTTCAGCTCCAAACACTTTGCCGTTGATTCCTGTTACTATTATTGTATCGAGCGTTTAACAACCTGTGTATGACAAGGTAGATTTTCTATGCCTGATCTTTCTCTATCCTTAATTGTATCCATCATAACCTGAATTTTCACATTTTAATGAAATGTGGCTGATGAATGTTTGACAAATTTATCGTTTCCGTATAATGACCGCAGTCTATTTACAGTTTCGGAATGAATAACAGGAGGAGTTGATCTGGCTGTTGTCGTGTCCTCGCTTCCAAGATACTTTTACATCCTAGCTCTCTAATAAATAGTGTTTCATATTTTGTCATGGTAAGAAGCACATTTTCAGGATGAAAAAAATATGCATTTCTTTGTAAGGTTTGTTTCAGCATTATCAACTACCTCTGTGAGCATTTCTAAATTCCAAGTTGATATTTGATGCCAATTTCTCGCCCATCTTTTACTTTCTCATTCTTTTGAATCTGAAACCATTCTGGTCCATATAGCTACTTTGATTAATTAACATTGTATTCAGCTAAAGTTAATTTTCTTTGTAGGACTATCTTATATCCAACGAAAGTGAATCCTTTACCGGATTAGCGTAAACTTGATGATCAGAAAGTGAAGTTTAGGTTACTGACTTCACAATGTCATTAAGATATTTCGGCTTTGTAATCAACTTCTCAGAGATTTCATCTGATATGTATGTTAAATTCGATAAAAAATAGTTTAGGATTCGCTCATTGGTTTCTCCACGAATGATTATATTGGTTCCCAATTTTCCTCGAATATCCACAAGGTCCTGAATTCTTCTCATCCAATATTTGAATTGAGAAAGCCGTCATGGGTATTCATTGAACGCTCCATAAGATATTAGTAACAGGAACCAATGGCAAAGGGTTTGGATATGAACGATGAGACGGATACATCAGACATAATTGATCTCTTACAAGAGGTGGCTAAAATTTGGTACTAAAATTAAATGAAGTTTAAATATTGAAAGGATGATAGGCAGGGTTAGGTAGAATCCGATGTACAGTCACTTTATCGTGGTGGATTATGGGTTCTCTATTATATAAACTGAGAACTTTACGAATATATTTCAATTCATAACATTTGTTACATATAAAAATAGGTCAAATTTATATAGGGGTTCAGCAAATGAAAATGACTGTTTTGGCAGATATTTTATATTTAATATGGAAGTAGGGGAGAACCGGGACCATTCGGACAGTTTTTGTTAAAACTGAATAAATCGTAAACTAATTCGAAATTTACTATTTAGAGATTTCTGTATGTAGATTAAACATCTTACTTCAATTTGTGTTAAGACTGTTTTACAATCTAAAACTTCATTCGAAAGTTATAAGACAAAATGTACGAGGGGATTCAATTAGTGACCGAATTCTCCTTCCTAGAGGGAGACATCGGACAAGCTGTGAGGATGGTTCGGAAACCATAAAAATGGATACAACAATTGTAAATTTGAGTAATTAAATAATAGAATTAAATTCAGATCTACTAATTTAATGAAAATAAACCATAATGATTTTTTATTCAAAGTAATAATTCATTGTGTTTATAATTTTATCATATTTGTAAGGATTAAACATTTTCTCAAACAAAATATAGATAGCCCATGAATAATCACTTTGAGATTTTCTTTTTATTTAATAACTATATATTAAGGGTGTCAGGAAAACTGTCAGGCGGAAAACTGCCGAAGCAGAAAACTGACAGGCGGAAAACTGCCAGTCACTTATTGGTAATATATGTATATTTTTTGACTTTCTGAAATATTCTTTAGTGATAAAAACATTTTGATTTATAAAAAAACGGCGTTGGTCCTTCTTTAAGAGGTTAAGGTGACATTCAGTTTTACAGTAATAACTACATAGATATTGGAATACTTAAATTCCAATGTTCCAATGTTCTGACAATGTTCTGAAATTGATGGCTATTTTGGATATCACACATTTAGAACAGGTAGATCCGGAGGAGGTGTGTCTGTGTATGTCAGAGTAGGATTACAGTCACAGTTAGATACGGAAAAGTCTATTATAACAGAATCATGTGAGTCTTGTGTGGTAAATCTTTATTTTGCAAACCATAATAACGGTCAGTTGTTGACCATATTGGCAATATACAGACCTCCTAGCTTGTCCTTGCCAGTATTTTTAGATTTCATTAATGCTACTGTCGGTGATTATTTAGGTAAAAGTTTGATCATCGTAGGAGACTTGAACGTTGATTTGATAGATAGTGGTATCAGTTCAGATATGTACAATATTATGTTTTCTAATAATATGTTTCCTTTGATTAGCGTGCCTACTCGTATAACCGAAACTACAGCCAAATGTTTAGATCACATATGGTACAACGGATTTAATGTGTCACATTCAGGTTCACTTGTAGTTGACATTTCTGATCATTATCCAGTTTTCTGTATACTTGAAATTACAAATAATAAAACTCCCATAGTAAGAATTATTCGTGATCACGATGGTAAAAATGTAAAATCATTAATTAATTCCATGCCTGAATTTGTAAGAAAATATTGGAATGAAAACTGGAATGGAAATGTGGATAGGAAAACTGAATGGCTGCTGGATAATCTGTGGTGTAACTATGATAGGTGTTGTCCTAAGAAAACAAAAACTATCTCTCATAAAAAACTTTCTAAGCCCTGGATTAGCGAAGTGCTAGCTAACGAAATTAATTTTAAGCATAAACTATTTAAGAGATACAAACAGGGAACCGTTCCTTTTGACATATATAACAATTATAAAAATGCATTAACTAAAAAAATAAGTAGAGAAAAAATAAAATTCTATGGCCATAAGTTTAATTCAATTAAAAATGATTGTAGGAAAAACTGGCAAACCATTAATAAATTGTTAGATAGAAACAAGAAGCACTCTGATATAATCTTAGATGATAACGGAGTAGACACCACAGACCCAGCTGCTATTTCAGAATTATTCGTAAAATATTTTTCTTCTGTAGCAAATGATTTAGACAGTAGTATTCCAACATCTAATATTGACCCACTGCATTATATGCCTACTCCTTCTAGTAATAATTTCTGTGTAAAACCTACTTCCAAGCAGGAAGTGATTAAAATTGTGATGGCTATGTCTGGTAGGGGAAGTAATGTAAATTGTATTCCTATTTTTATATATAAAATTCTAATCCATTATATAGCTGATATTGTTGTAGATATGTTTGACTCATCTGTTATTGAAGGTAGTTTCCCTGATGTACTAAAAAAATCTCGCATTATACCTATTTATAAGAGCAAAAATTCTAAGGTAGTAAATAATTATCGCCCGATCTCTACTTTGTCTACCGTATCTAAGATAATTGAAAAAATTATGAAATGTAGAGTTACCGAATATCTAGATTGTCAAAAAATAATTTATGATAAACAATATGGATTTAGGACAGGATTTGGTACATCAGATGCGATATTAGAGTTCACGGATAGGTGCTCAGATAATCTTGATAAAAAAGCTCATACAATCGCAGTGTTTCTGGACCTATCGAAAGCATTTGACACTGTGAACAAGCGGATAATGGTTGGAAAGTTAGAGAGGTTGGGATTCCGTGGTAGTATTTTAGACTGGTTTAGGGATTACCTGACTGACCGTAAAATTTATGTTGATGTAAAGGGTAATACTTCTTCTATTGAAAATATGAACATTGGACTGCCTCAGGGATCAGTTAGCTCTCCGTATTTGTTCTCCTTGTATGTAAACGATATGCATAATTGTTCTGATAGGCTATCCTTCATTCACTTTGCTGATGATACTACTGTATTTATGTCAGGTAACTGCTTGGATGATCTCTGTAGGGATGTTAGTTTGGAGCTATCTAAGGTAGATGAGTGGATGAAATCTAATAGGCTGTCGTTGAACGTTGATAAAACTTCTTTCATTTTATTCACACATGCTCGTATTCAACGAAATTTATTTGGTGTTTCAATAGGGGATGATTTTGTTAATCAGGTAACAAATATAAAATTTTTGGGACTGCAAATAGATAATAGGCTTAATTTTAATGAACATATCAATATTTTAGGTAGAAAACTTTCTTATGTAGTAGGACTTCTGAAGAAAATGCAAACTATTGTACCACCAGCAGTATTAAAAATAATGTATTTTTCTCTTTTCCAATCAGTTTTAATGTATGGCATTACTGTGTGGGGAGGATGCGGGGTAACTAATATAAATAAGTTAAATAGAATTGTAATCAGAGCCCAGTCCATTTTGGATAATTTGCCAACAGATAAAAAAGCACCTCTTTCGCTATTTAACCTTTATAGATATAATATCCTTAACCAATTTCACAAATATTCCGTTTCATCTCGGTTTTCTGTTCATTTTCATCACAAAATATCAAATTTGGCTCCAACACATTGTTACCGAACTAGATCTAGAACCAACGATAATTTAAATTTGCCTCAGATTCACAAAACTGTCTCACAAAATCAATTTTTTTACAATTCAGTAAGGATCTGGAATGCTCTACCTAACTATATCAAAACTGTAAATGATAGTAGGAAGTTTAAGCATGAAATTAGAAAATGGATAAACTCTGAGGCGTAGATTATATTAGGTAGAATTTAGATTAGATTAGGTTAGGTTAGGTGAATACTTCCAATGAGTATTTTGTAATTGTAATTATATATTTGTTCATCATATTATCATATACAATTTATTTTCATTTTGGTAATTGTAAAATTGGTGGGATAGCAATAAAGTTTGTTCATATTAATAAGTTTTGTGTAACATTATAGTATTGTAACGTATATGTAATTCTTGATTTATTTTCTTTGGTTGGAGTTACTCAATTTAGACTAGATGAAATTTTTTAATTTTTTAATTGCCCAATAATACTCAAATAAAGAGTACCAGGACGGGCTTCAGAAAAATATATAATATTCCTTCATAATATTCCTTATAAGTTATGCATTTCTGAATAAATATTCTCATTCTCATTCTCATTCTCATTCTCATTCTCAAATAATATTCAAAGAAAAATAATATTTCAACAAATCTACTTATTTAATTAAACACTCAGTAAACCAAACTTCAGTACACATAAAGATTTTATAATTACTATTTTTAACTTATTTTCAAAGTTACATAAATTTTAAAAACATGTTCAGTTACGTTTATAGTCTCTTGTTTTTAAACGTTAGACTCTGTGTACTGATTTGTGAATACTAGATAATTAGATATTCTCACAATAATATAATTTTAAATTATACAATAAATTAAGTGAATCTTAAATCAACTTCTATGTATGTATGTTAATTAAATATTTATTACATTTAAATTTTTATTCTCCATGTCATTAACACAACACGTTCATTTTAAATATTTTCATTTATATGTAAAAAGTAGTATTAATTAATAATTATGCAATCCAATTCGATCGAGTGAGATTGTAAGAAAATTATGTAAGTAATAGCAGTTTAATAATCATTGATGTTGGGTTGCATCGATCACAGTTTTTTATTGTGAGTACAAGTGAATTTTATGCTTCCCTACGAAAAATTTCATGTGTATACCATGTGGGGTGACCGGTCCATTCGCCGAAAACACATTCGCCGCACAACAGATTCGCCAAAAGACACTTTCGCCGAAAAAATAAAAGATAATTTAAAAAGGTAAACAAATATATCTTATAAGTTCAGATGATATTACATGTAGATTAATTTACATATAAGTCTATAAATTATTTACAATATTCTACATAATTATTGGTTTAACTCTATGGTATTTACGTTAACTTAATTAACTCATATATAATGTTATTGCTGCATTATTTGTGTCAGTTTATTAATTCTATGTTAATCCTATTTTCTGTGCACAATTATCAATTACAAAAGAAAAAGATTGTTTTTGTGTTAGTCTCACTTTATTTTAATCCTTCTATATACATTGTAGAAACAGTCCGCTACTGTGAGTCGCTTGTGAAGCTTTCATTGTCCATAGTGACCCACAAAAAAGTCTACCAATTTTAAATTAGTATATTTTAACAACTGTTGAAGGTACAGATTTATTTCTAGGTTTCAAGAATATTCATATAACTATTCCTTTTATACAATATTGACAATAAGGAGAAATGTATTTGAGTACAAAAAGGAAATCAAAATCAATTTTGTTCAGCAATTCCTTTTAAAAAATAGAAAAGTTTATGTTAGAATAAATGGCTTAAATGTTTATTATTTAATAAATACTAGTAAATATTATTATTTAATGAATACTACTTAATTTATTTAGAAACTTTTATAATGGGACTAAGAACAAGCATTTATATGGCATTAAAACCAGATAATTAATTGTCGTTCAATTTATAGTTAATAAAAAATTTGTTCAATTTTAATAATCAGGATTTTCAATAAACTTAAATTTTTGTAGTAAACCTAGTTTGCTAAAAAAATCATATTTTCGGCGAATGTGTCATTCGGCGAATTTGTCGTGCGGTGAATGTGTTTTTCGGCGAATATGTTTTCGGCGAATGTGTTTTCGGCGAATTGACCTAGAACCAACATGTGGCACTTACTCATTAAAATCATTTGTATACCATGCATATTTTTGGAAATGGTTACCATATTTATCACAAGTTGTTTTACGTGGTAATAGGGTAAATTATATGTGGTTACCATACGTTATAATTATGGTATTTAACATGTTGCTATGAATGTGGTAAATAAAACTTGGTAAACACCTGTTATAAGTATGGTAATTTACCTGTGGATATGATGTGGTGTATACAATCTCTATTTGATATGTTTTTTTATGATATGGTTTTAAAATGGCATAACCACATGTTAATTATGTGTTTTTATGATGGTTAGATTGGTTTAATGTGGATAACACATATTCAAACTCCATTGCCACATTAAAACCATTAAACCACATGTAAATATGTGTATGCAATACGGAATGGTTTGCAGGGTTGAAGACTTGTTCAATTCTCAAATCATAAAAACAAAAAAAAAAAATTAGACACTAAACCCGTTATGAACTGATTGATAATGTAAAGACGCTTTATATAAATAATGAAATTGTACTCTGTCCCTAATACAATTATTCCTTTGTTTCTTCTCTTAGTATTTTCTAAGAAAAGTTACATTTTCAATTTCTATATTGTAATTGATTAATTTCTTTAATATTTATCTCATTATGTATTTTAAACATTTTTCTTATCAATTTGTGTACATTTAACTATTATTTTTATTTTGTAAAAATGAATATCCCCTAAACTAAAAGTGTGGAACTAACATTTTCGATCCATCCTACTCCACAGTCTATCAACACACCAACTCCAGTAAAATACTAACTACCTTCATGCCAACATTAATTTATTCATTGATGAACGACATCAAATGAATCCATTGTCAAATGCGACAGCAAGTCATTACATACTTAATTACTTTGTGTTGCATCCCTAGTTATAATATATTACTTTTACAATGAAATGTTTTAACAGAAACCAATATCTATTATAATTTCCAATAAGCTACGCACGTATGCTCCACTTTTCAAAATAGTTTAACTTTTTTCGAATAGATGCTAATCAGTCGTCTAGAAATGTAATCAAATAAGGTTATTGTGAACGCATACAGTGATACCTTAGAATAGATCTTATATAGTGATTGGTAGAAAGAGATCTAAACGATTGAAAAATACTTATGTATTGTAATATGAACATTTATTTTCAATTGATCTAAGATATTACTTTAAACGTACTTAATATTTTTGTTGTACAGTTGCATTAAGCCATAAACTGTACAGATATCTAAATTCAGGTGGAATGTTACGTTACTGGCAGCATCAGAGCACCGATATATCAGTCGTGGTAGGTAGGTATATCTTGGTGATCATTTGATCGTACAGTTGAGTGGTTTTTTGCAACAGTTTTTCCCAATAAAGTAAGGGACTATCGTTGCGATTCATTTTTGATAGGCTTGAGGCCTCTTAGCTGAATTGCTTCACTGCATAATAATAAATCCTCGACAATAATTGTCAGTGTGGGATTCACATGTTTTGGAGAATGACTTCCAGACTTTATTTGTTACACAGTCCGCTGAGTACACTGGGGACTGGGTACTCAGCGGTAGTAAAATAGTTGTATTTTAAGGTATTATATACATACACCTTCAGGCAATAGATGCACCTTCCGGTGGTAGATACACCTTTAGGTAATAGATGCACCTTTAGGTATTAATTACACCTTTATGAAGTAAATACACCTTTAGGTAGTAGATACATCTTCATGTAGTAGATCCACCTTTGGGTAGTAGATTTACCTTTATGTAAAATATACACATTTAGGAATGGAATACACTTTTAGGTAATGAATAGATAATAATGATAACTAGAGCCCAGAATTTTAGGACCTATAAAAAGGTATTTTAGGACCTTAATAAGGGTATTTAAGGACCTCAAAAAAGGCATTTTAGGACCTAACAAAGTCATATTAGGACTTATACATACTCTTTAAGGATTGCTAAATAGGTATTTAAGACGAATAAATTATCATTTTGGAATATAAAATCAACAGTTTTTAGTCAGTTTAAATAAAAAAAATGTTGAAAACAAATAAACAATTCATTCCTTAAAAATTCAATGAATATAGTTCATGTATATTTATTCAAATTAAACCTAAAAGTATTATAAAAAATGGTTAGGTTAATTGAAATTAATGAAAAAATTCGAAATTTGTATTTACAGCAAACCCTTATAGTAGACAAACCATATATTAGATAATTAGTCCAACTATGATATTCTGAAACTGTTGTACAGGAAAAACCACTTACAAGACAAAACACAATTTTGGTCACCTGACAGTTTTTCTATTGTAAATAATACAAATATTACAAAGTTCTACATATATCTCTCTTTGAACAGTTTTTTTTATTGATTATTCGCTATTTATCAGAGAGTCTGTGCTGAAAAATTGATGTGAAGAATTACAGAAAATTAGATACAGTGTAGACTTTGCTAATTCTTGAAGTGATAGTAGTAGTTTATTTATATAGTAATTCAGACAGATTTTGATTGAATTATAACGTTTTATAAATTTGTCAATATATCCCATAAATTTTACAGACTTACAAAATTATTAAATAGTATAAAAGGCCCAAAATAAGACTTTTCATCATTTTAGGAATTTATGATATTTTAGGACTTTATGGCATTCATTGACATTATGGCATTTCATGGCTTTTATGGCATTTTAGGACTTTATGGCATTTCAGGACTTTATGGCATTTTGACTTTATGGCATTTTAGGACTTTATGGCATTTTAGGACTTTATGGCTATGGCATTTTAGGACTTTATGGCTTTTGTCCGGGCTCTAATGATAACGTTATGTTATAATAATTACAACAAATGTAAGTGGGAGATATTCTATGTATATTGTATAGAGTGATACATATACTTTTTTACCGTTCTATTTGAACCAAATGTTACAGATTTTGTTCAAAGTAACTTATGGAAATAAGTTTGATCAAATTTGTTCAAAGTAACTCATGGAAATAAGTTTGATCAAATTGAAATTGAATTTGATTTTAAGGAAATATTTCATCATTCTGATATATTCTTCTACCAAATCACAGGGTGAATTGTCTCAACAATTTTATTTTAAAAGTAGCAGAAAAATAATAAATTCAGATTACCAAAAATAATCCTGAAAAAAAAATATGAATAAAAAAAAAAAAAATGTGAAAATTCCAGTTAATAGAAAAATATAAAATAAGAATAACAAAGAAAAACAATTCTATAACATCGAGGAAAACAAATCTAGAGAACAGAATGATTACAAATTAAGAACACAAAAAAATTGTGAATGAAACGTAAACCGGGAGACATCTAGGTCTTTGCCGTTGGGTTGCAATGAGAATTTCTTAATTAGCAGGTCTTTACTGGCGGTTGGCATTATTTAATCATAAGTTAGCAGGTCTTCACCGGTTGGTGGCAATGCTTTTCCTAAGTTAGCAGGTCTTTAATGGTAAATGGCAATTTTTATTACTAAGTTAGCAGGTCTTTACCGTCGTGTGGCAATGCTAATGTATGCAGCCAATCAAGTTTACAATTCGATTCATTTGCAAACACGGCATTCATTAACTGAGTGAATGATGCACAATATACTGTACAAAAACCTAAATTGGAATCTTTTCCCATGATAGTCCCGAAAAAAGAACAATGGGTGTGTGTCAATTGCAATAATGAGGGAATTGACTGATCATTCGATCAGCCTAATTGTAGATCTGACAAATGCATTCCTGTTTAGAATATTAGGAATGTTGTATCATCAATTATTTATCCATTGGAATAATTCATGAGTCACGTGTATTTTCAAACATTAAATTTCAATATAATTACAATACCTTCTGCAAAGGAATGATTTATATAGTATAGCTTAAAATTAGTTAGGTAATTAATATCTTGCATCATCTTTGAGTTATGAAAAAAACATACTATCATTTTTCAAAAACATTTTCTCATACATCTACTTAAAAATCAGAATAAAATATTTAACAATTCCTAATTATCTACCTATACATATTATATAATCTGCTAATTTCATTTAAGAATTTTGAATACCCACACTTCTGAAAGTTACATTAAAAAAAAAAGACCAAACATATACAGGGTGGCGCAAAAAAAAGGAAACCCATTTTCAAACTAGTTTATTTTCCAAACTATAATACCTAGAAATTTTCTAAAAACAAAATTAAACATCCTGCAGCGAAACAAAAAAAAGGTAAATGAAAAGGGCTTGCGCGAGGACGAAATATACGAAAAAAATCATAGGAGGTATAATTCATTTTAATTGGATGTAAAAACAATAAATTCTACTATTTTTGTAACAAATAAAAAAATATAAACAAATTAATTACCATTTAAAAGTTGGTTTTTGAGATATTATTGATATCTTTAAAAATTCATTTCGCCAGTTATTTTTATCTCCTATTCGAAACCCTCAATATTCAGCTTTCAAAAGAACAAAGAGTTATTGTTGTGACAAATTTTTCAAACACTGGAAACTTTACACAGGTTCAACCTCATTTTGAACAACGCTTTCTGGAGAGATTTCCACCAACTTAAAACCATATTGACAAATGTTAATAAGTTCAAAACGGAAGAAACCACTTCAAATCTGAACAAAAAGTGATCATGTCGTAGGAGAAAAGAATGAACACATGAAAACATTAATCTTTTTCATGAACAGCTTATTGCGAATTCAAAAATATCAATCAGAACGTAAGGATTAGATATCATTTAAGAGACAATTCTTCAAATTGTTTAACACAATCTGAATAATCCCTTTCAAGAAGCATGTAAGGCTCGAACTCTTAGAACTGATTTACCGCACCGTCTAAATTTTGCAAAATGGTTTCTGCAAAGAAATGCACATTTTGTAGAAGATATCGAGATTGGTGATGAAGATGTATTTCTGTGAAAGAAAAAGTTAATAACAAAAACGTTAATTGAATGAAAAATAGTAGGATTCAATTTTTGCTACTACCATATGGAAATAAATTATTCCTATTATGAACTTTTTTGTGTTTTTCTTCCTCGTGCAAGCCCTTTTTATTTACCTTTTCTTAATTCGCTGCGGGATGTTTAATTTTCGTCGTAACTCTTAACAGACTATCGAGATAGATGAAGAAAAAAAAACGAATAAAACCATGTTTTTAGAATTTTTTAGCTCTTAAAGTTTGTAAAAATAAAATTGTTAGAAAATGTGTTTCCTTTTTTTTGCGCCATCCTGTATACTGTGATAAAATTAAATGGAGCACTATAAAACACGATAAACACCATCGTCGAACACTCTAAGATTGAACTCAGTAGCCGGAAACATTGCCACTGAGTAATAAATCAAAGGTGGAAGAGGAAAATGCAAACGGCATTTTATCAGTTTTTCAATTTATTCGAATTAGAGAGAAAGTAACATGAGTAATGAAGGAAATATGAATACAAAATGAATGCAATATGCAAGGATATTACTAGCAAAATTCAGAGAAAAAGCAAGAGAGGTGAAGAGTCAGTACAGTGGGTATGATGCATACGGTATAAACTTATAAAGCTATAAAGTAGAAATTAAGGGAATAAAACAAGGAATTTTCTGATATTATTGAGGATATAGAATATTAATACCCAGGGATATAGAGAGCAATATGCAGTGGATATGGAGAGCAATAGGCAGGGGATATAGATAACAAAAGACAGGGAATAAAGATGGCAAAAGGCAGGGGATATAGGGAGAAATAAGCAGGGGATTTGGAGAGTGATAGGCAGGGGCATGAATTAAATAGTTATAAGGATACTCGCACTCGACAGAAATACCGACAAAGAAAAGGAAGATGACGTCACTTGGAATACGATTTGAAGGATCTTGTATTGTTTACTTTGAATCTGTAACTCAATACTAGCTTTTTGTAGCTTAATACTAGTTTTCAGAATACAGCTATTAGCTACAAAATTCTATACAGTTCTTTTTTTATTTATTCATTTTGTTAATTTGTATATATTATGAACAACAATATAAAGTTAGAGATCTATGATTTTCATTCATTCCTTAATTGAAGAAATCCGCCGACAAATATTAATTATATATATTTCACCATATCGATTTTATCGTGATAAGTAGTTCATATACCTATATTTTTATATTAGAAATTATTCTATATAGTTCTTCAATTTCAATCATTGTTGGAGAATACACAATCGATCGTTGTCGACACAAATCCAATTATTATTGAATATCATCTGAGCTAAATTCAATAAATGATTTCAGTATTAGGTGTATATAATTATGTATATTAACATTTACGATGCATTTAATTATCTATTTGATCAAGTAATCAAAAGTTATTTCATGAAGATCTATAACCAATTATTTCCGATGCGAGTATCTGTATACCAGGTGACGTCATGAGTCGCTCACGTGATGTCACATTTTCTCGTCATTTTCAAGTGCGAGTATCCTTCTAACTATTTAATTCATGGGCAGGGGATATACGAAATAATAGGAAGGAGATATACATAGATAACAAAAGACAGGGAATATAGATAAAATATGGATGAGATATGGAGAGCAATAGGCAGGGGATATAGAGAAAAATAGGCAGGTGATATAGATAACAAAAGACAGGGAATATAGATAACAATAGGCAGGGTATATAGAGTGCAAAAGGCAGAGGATACAGAGAGCAATAAGCATGAGATATGGAGAGCAATAGGCAGGAGAGATGGAAAGCAATAAGCAGGAGGGATGGAAAGGTGAAAAGCTATCGTGTGTGGACCCTAGGCGGTTTTTTTTTATATATTTAATTAATGGGTATTAATATTAAAAACTGCAACCTCTGTGTAATCTATTAAATTTTTTGCATTTCCAGGGATTTGAAGATATTTATTATAAAATTTTCTGATTTGCATAATGTGCTTTCCATATTACGGTGTTCGGAAAACTGCCAGGCGAAAAACTGCTGAAGCGGAAAACTGGCAGTCACTTACTGAATTTATTGACTTTAGTCAGTAATAAAATTTTTATTTATAAAGAAACGATGTTCGCTCATAGTTAAAAGGAGTTAAGTGAACATTCATTTTTACTTTGTATACAAAACAAAAATATAGTTTTCTTCATTAGAAAAATATATTATTATATAAATATTAAAGTATAAATCAAATACACATGGTATAAATTAAAAATAAAACCTCTCTTAGAAATTACAAAAAGAAGAAGAAACAAAAATATGATTGTATTAGTGACAGAGTGTAATTTCTTTGTTTACACAACGCATCTCTACATTATCATTTCATAACGGGTTCAGTGTCTAATTATTTCATTTTTGTTTATAATTTGATAATTGGACAAGCCTTCAAGCTTAATATTCGCTTGTACTCATTAATAAACAATGTCGATTGATGTTTGTGAAAACAAACATCGAAATATATACACAACTTATATGATTATCAAACTAATACTACCAACCTAATTCTCTGACAATTTCACTCGATAGAATTGGATTACATATAAATTAATAATTCTTTAACATATAAATGAAAATTTCAAAAATGAAGTAATGCTATGTAGAATAAAATTGTAAATGCAATAAATATTTAATATACATATAAGTGATGTAACATACACTTAATTTATAATAGACAAGATATAAATTATTAATCTTATAAACATATAAAATCCTATATAGATATATAAATATATACATGTTTTTAAAATGTACGAGACTCAACAAATTAGTTAAAAATGGTTATTATAATTTCTTTGTGTGTACTGAATTTGGTTCACTGTGTGTTTAATAAAGTAGCTTTTTTATTGGATAATAAGTAATCCAATAATCTATATACTTTAGTTATATCTGTAAAAAATCAATGTCTCCTTAATCACTCGACGAATGGCTAACGCTGTTTCTCATGAATTAAAATGTTCTTAGAATGTGTTTATCTATATATTTAAGAAATACATAAATTGCCAATAAGTGACTGGCAGTTTTAGGCTTGACAGTTTTCCGCCTGGCAGTTTTCCGCTACGGCAGTTTTCTGCCTGACAGTTTTCCGTGTACCCCATATTACACACTACATGCGGTGACAGGACACAAACACCCCGTGCAAAAAAAAAGAAAAAAAAAGGCCGTCAAAAATGCCCCGTAAAAGTAAAAACCTCCGGTGTAAGGAAACCAAGGTCGATGTTAATACCCTTATTTATCTTTATCAATTTATTCAACACTTATCAATGCGAATTAATTTCTCTTTCGCAGAAAACGCTTTTGACTAAAATTTAAAAATACTATGTGTTATATATATAAGGAGACCTTGCCAGGTTTGTTAGTGAAACTATGTACATATAGTTCAATTAATTTTACTATAAAATAGGCTTACATAGTTATGCTAAAAAATCATATTTTCGGTGTTAATGTAATAATTAATGGTACACATTGCAGAATGTCAAATATAATAATAAATATTATTGAAGCTATTTCATGTCGTCCGGAAGGCTTTTTTGAAGGTTTTTGACCGCGCGGTTTTTTTTTCAGGGTGGTGGGTTTTCCTTGAATCACTACATACATGTATTGCTCAACAATTTGAATTCATCATTATCATGGATTTCATTAAAAAAAAAATAAAAAAAAATCAGTCTTGCATGGCTACGCTTACATCGTGGAAAATAAATTATTCATAATATTTTATAAAGTTATTTGTGATAAAAACAGTTACATGAGTTACATAAACGGTTAAGTGAACCATTTCTTGTTAAATAAGTCATTTAAATAAAAGTTATCTGCCAAATCACTTTCGGTCAAATATTCATTCGACCAAATGACCTTCAATCAAATGTCCGTTCGGCCAAATGCCATTCGGCCGACTATACTTATACGGGAGCAACAGGTAGAAAAATATATTAAAAATGAGAGGAAATAATTAAAAAAATAGGCTAAATACAAGAAGAAAATATTATGAAGTCAATACAATATATGGAATACATATGTAGTAAATATAGAAGGCTTATCTAGCGCATATACAGGAAAAATCTAACATATACACATTGGAGATCCCATTCAAAAAAAAAAAAACTGATCTCTTACCTAACCTTATGTGAAATAATAAATAGTACAGTATATTTAATATTTATCTGAGATGCAACTTAAGGAGATTGAATTACCGGTCACCATCTAGCACATATACAAGGAATGTCTATGAAATAGTTCTTACCTCTTCATTTCTCGCTGCATCATATATGTACGCTTGGTTCTCTGAACAAACTGGAGCATCTGAAAAGAAGTAAAAGTTTTATGATTTTATATCCCTTGAGTTGATGTGTGTCATGATTATTTAGCATATAATGGAAATACTGAGAATGTATGGTAAGCAGTTTACTGTGATACTAATATTGAATAGTTCCATTGTATTGAAAAACTATCAACATACAAAATAGGAAGGGATCAACTTAAATATGTACTCTCGATAGAATTTGAACTATGTTTTTGAAACAGTATTCATTTCCATATTACAAAATAATTTTATAATAGCATCTAACTAATGAAAATTGAATTGAAAGATAAAAAGTGTTTCCATTTTTCGGTTATACCATTTCTGGGTAAAGATTACATAAGTGTTTAACATAAAGTGAATATAATACATTAGAAGCAATCTGAACGAAAGGTCGCCTGGATTCATCACGAATCGCTTTATTGTTTGGCCGCATTTTAACCTATATATTTTTGCATTGTATTTAATAGCTGTACTTAATTTAAGCACTGCGATAGAAGGAATCATTAGGAATATGAATATGGTTCCCTATTCATTTGTTATACTTATTTCCTACTAATTTCACTATATTGAACTATTGAATCCTGTATAAATTACAACCAATGTTAAAGACATTTAAATTGAAATACAACTATTGAAAAAGTATTTGTCTAATTATTAAGTTCAATAGAACTTATAAGTTCATCTTATTGTTCTATTGATTGACTTCAAATTGTCGTTATGAAGTATTTAGAAAATCTTTCACCAGTTTTAAGTGTATTAAATAAAAGAGCCATGAATGCTGGTATTTTTCCTGAATCACTCACTATGTATTTCTCGAGTCGTACATGTATTTAAGAATGGACTTCCATCCGTGATGTCGAATTTCAGGCTCGACTTCCATAACATATTTGTGAAAAAATAATCGCTTTATACCTAGCAAGAAGGATTTATTCCCGGAAAATTCCCTCAATATCATAGGAATAAGTCCTTTTTGCATGCCTGGGTAAACACTTGAATTGAAGGAAATCATTACATATATTTCAATACGATATTAGAAAAGGTATGTCTGCGTCATTCATGAAGAATTTTATAAAGATAACTTCATAGTTTTCGTCATTTCCTGATTTTAAGAAGGCGTTCAACTGCATCAATCATTCTATTCTGATGGAGAAGTTCTGTCATTATAGTGTTAGAGATGAAGATTCGAAAATTATCAAATTTTATTTACATAATAGGTATCAATAATAATCTGTTGATTGTTCAAATATCTGATCGCAAATTGCTATGTCCTAGGCTGCTCCAAGGATTAATTATTGGTCATTTACAGTTTTTTTCTTCATAGATGATACAGTTTCATGTGTCAAGCAATAGGCACAGGTTTCTCATGTTCACTGATGATATCACCCTTCATTATTTAAGCTTATCCCAGGGATTTACCAGCTGAAATTCACGTATTAATAGATTATTCTTCAAAGAGTGCCAACATTTGGCTTGTTTCGAATAAGATTTGTTGTTTTTGTGTACAAATCAGATTGATGTTTTTGTTTGGTGTAATTGCTATTGAACAATGTACCTGTGCTAAATTTCTTGTTACTTATTTTGATAATAATCATTATTTCGAACAGCATATTGACTTTATTTCTCTTACGATTTTGAAAACTATGAGTGTATGAATTAGGTACAGTATTTATTACCTACTAAATATACTAAAAGTTATCTATCTCATTGATTTATCAGTATTACATAAATGTCATTGAGCTGTATGGTAGCACATCAATAAAATATTTAAATGCCATGAAAGAATAGCTATGCGAGCAACGAACAAGTTTGATCTACATATACCAGTTTATAGACGATTTATTTATTTTGTATTCTTCTTAACCCTGTCTTTCACGCTACGTCGTTCAGGTATGGCAGATGGATGCCCACTTTCATTGATTCCCTTATATTTTGAAAATACTCGATAAATTTGTTTAAACATCTCTAGAGGCATAGCCTAATATATTAAGACAATATGTAATAAAATTCTAGCAGATCCATCAAGTCAATTTTCGATAATAGACGATTATGTCTAGAGTATTATTACATTCAAATAACCCATTCACGCACACTCAGCTATTTGGCTGATGGCACAGTGACACACTGCAGAGATATGTACATTGTATGTACATACAATTGTGAACGTAACTACTGTAGGTATTGAAGGCGTGTATGTGTTGTATTGTGTACTCATACAGAGTAATGGGCACAATGTGATGTTGCATCATGGTGAAATAATTATTATTTACTCGCACATTTTATCATTAATTGTTCTATTGATGTACAGTAGCGAGCATAAGTTAAGGGATAGTAAAAAAAGTTCAACATTTTCGTTTATTGCAAAAGAACTAGACTATGAAAATACGTGAAACTTAACAACAATAAAGGTACACATACTGTGGGTATGTGGTAGAAATATTTGCAAAATCAAACAAATATTTACCAAAATATTTAACTATTGCCATCAGAGGACGAAAAAGACACCGAGCAAAAGTTAAGGGACAGTTATTAATAAACGGGTATAAACTGAATAATCTTTGTTTGAAAGACTGTTTCAATATATTATATTGTTACTAAAGGTCATCAAATTATTGGAACAAAACTATCGCCGCCAATACACCTGCTACTCGGAAAAAAGTATCTCTCTGTGAAAAACCCCTATTTTTTACCATAATAAGGATGAAAAGTCACTTTCTGAAATTGCAAGCATCATATAAAGATCTAAGAGTGTTGTGCATCACAATGTTAATCCTTTTTAAAGAGTGTGCTTCAATTATTACAAAACGAGAATCAGGAAGACCATCAAAAACTACCCCCAGAAAGGATCGTGCCATGGTGAGACTGTGCATAAAGGACTGTTTCAAAACTACTGCAGGTATTTTTCGCAAAATGAGTGAAACGCATAATCTCAATGTGTCCAGATTCAAAGTAAATAGAAGTTTGAACAGAGTTAGATTAAAAGCCTGGATGCTGTATCGAAGCCTGTGATATCGAAAAAGAACCAAACTGTATGGCTGCAGTTTGCCAAGGAGCATGTCGTTTTGTCGAAGGAGCAGTGGTCCATGGTTGATTTCAGCGACAAATCTGTGATCGAAAGTAACAGCAGAAAGCACGTTCTAGATGATGTCGGTGAAGACCTGTACCTCGAGTTCGTTAAGCAAACTGTGAAACTTAAAGACGACAGCATGATGGTCTGGGGCATCATCTCTGCAGCGGGAACAGGCCCAATTGTTCGTGTGCATAGATTGGTCAATGCTGCAGTGTATACGCAACTTCTCATCCACCATTGCATTCCATATTCGCAATCATTTGATACTCAACCACGCATTTTGATGCAAAAAAGTTCTCTTTCTCACACGGCTAAATCTGTGAAAGCATACATAGAAAGTAAATGAGTTTCTCTTATAAGCTGGCCTGCTCAAAGCCCCGAATTGAACCCAATTGAAAACATTTGGAAGGTAATTGGTGATGGTGCTTAAGAACGCAATCCCAAAAAAATAGGATTAACTGTGGTGATTCCTGAAAGAAGAGTGACAGAAGATAACTCCATAATTCAGCTAAAAATTTGTTGATTCCTGTAATAATCGATGCAACGAGGTCATCAAAAATAAAAGACTCTTTACAATATATTAATTTTTGTAGATCTAATTAGCCAATGGTTATTGCAATAACAACTGTTCCTCAACTATTGCTCGGTGTTCTTTTTGGTCTCTGATGACAATTGTTTAATATTTAGGTAAATATTTGTTCCATTTTGCTAATATTTCTAGCAAACACTCACAGTATGTGTATCTTTATTGTTGTTAAGTTTCGCGTATTTTCGTTGACTAGTTTCTTTGCAATAAACCAAAATGTTCAATTTTTTTCACTGTCCCTTAACTTATGCTCGCTACTGTATATGTAAGTTGAATTATATTATTTGCAAACAGTGATCTACAGAAAAGAATTACTGATATTTGAATGGAAAATAGAATATATGGGGAATATCCTCATTTGATTGGTTGAACTCGCATTACGGTAATCTTTGAGCAAACAGTAGCCGATAAATTTGAGACTCGGTCAACCCGCATGGCAGAGACATGATTCACACAACCACGCGTCACAAAGAATCGATCGCTACTGCCACTGAGTATATATAGGTATGGAGGTAACATGCGTTGCAAGGAAAAGTGATGCAAAAAGTGGCGCCATGGGCGTGTCTTCCCCCAATGTACCCCTACCACTCAGTGCAATGGGGTTGTATGCCCCTCCTCCAATGCTCAGTCCTTATCGATTAACAGTCGAGGGAGGTTATGTTGTTCTGTACTGTTTGTAGCTATCACAATTTTGATAACATATTATTCACCAATTGTGATGATATTTTATTTTTGAAAACATATTGTTTACTAATTGTCGCAATTGGTGAGATTTATGAAAGCATTATTTTTTATAGTTGGATTCTCATTCAATTTTAAAAATATTTATATTAAAAGGTAAATTAAAAAAGGTTAAACTATCATAATTGTTTTAATCACAACTCATTTTTAACACTACTTTCTGGTTCAGAGGATAATGCCAAGGTAGGCTTGCATGCTTCATTTACTATCTCTTCTCATTTTCCTCTTAGAGTTTTTCCAAATCCACATTTTTTTTAAATTAAGTAACAACTTTTCTGCATACCTGACCTTGGCCAACGAATCGTGGTAGATGAATTTGTTCACGGAGCCACTTTCCTCTCTGACTGCCTCTTCGAGTCCCTTGTATCTAACTTCCTTTTGATGTTAGCGATATAGTTTTTGGTTCCAAAACAGACTTTAATTCTTTGAGTCATAAGATTTGAGAATAAAAAAGTACAAAGTTGCATAGGTGGCTTTTATCATTATGTTATTAAACTCAATAGTACTGAATGTACATGAAGATAATATGCTGCATTATAAGGTGGGATATATTTAATCCCACCATGCAACTTGTGTTCATGAATGATATTTGTATGGTGGTTTACATATTATCATACCATGTAACATATGTAACAAAATAAGTAAGTAAACCCCTTACATACATATTGATTGTGTTTGTACATAAAATACTTTTATTTATTATTTACTTCCGTTGTATGGTAATTAATACATATATTTTTTCCATGCTGATCAGATGTCAACAAGAATTATAGGTATATTTATATTTGCCTTCAATCTATTAGAATGATCAAGTCGTGACGTCATACTAAGTTTCTGGATATACGTGTATGGGCCATTGCTTCTTTTTTCTTATAATGTAATTTAATCTCAAACTTTCGTGCAATAAATAAGTCAAAAATAGTCAGTAGCATTGTCTTTCTTTTTGAGAAGTATATGCTTTGACTCATGGGTAAATTCTTATATTTTTTATGGTTAAATAGTATATTGTTGTGAATTTATTATGATCTGAGCATACATTCTCTCTGTTGATCTTGTTATTACTGTAATAAAATTATAGTTTTAGTGAGATGTCAAAGCATAGTTAGTAATCGAATCTTACACTTTTTCCTCATAGAAATCATCTGTATTCGTCATGTAAGTAACTATTAAATCTTTAAAATGTGGAATTTCGAGAAAGGCATGTGGTAGAGGGAGTAGTTAAAATGAGGAGCGTATCGCACGCACATCCTCTCCTTTCCGTGCTTTCTGTTAAACTGATGTGAGTGGGAGGGGCGCCATTGCTTAAGACCACAGTATAAAAAATATACAAAGCAATGACAATAGAGTGATAAGTAGTGACAAATTTGATATTAAAGTCTTGCTGTGATCACGTCGAGTACACTAAAAGTCTCGATTGTCACTACATATTCCATATACTGGGGGTTAGACGCCATGGCACCACTTTTTGGCATCACTTGAGCCCCTGCTATGCTACCTCCATCCTTATATATACTCAGTGGCTACTGCACGGTGCCTCGTCGCAGTCTCGACTATCGATGCAAACCGACATGGTGGCTGATTGGCTGAATTTGACAAACCAGAAAAATGGTGTGAATTTGGAAATGCCTTTTACATTTTGTGTTATCATTCACCATTGGAATTTCACAGATAAGTGATTCTATATCCATTACAGAGAAGAGACCTTCAGGTCAAAAGTCATACAAATGAAAAATTGATGGAAAACTCTTGAAATAAGTAATATACATAGGAATTTAGAGTGGGCAGCTATCTGCCCAACTATATGCGTAGGATAAATTTACAGTTTTCTTTAGATTTAAAATTTGAAAATAAATGTTTAAATTTCTTAAAACAATCGTGAATTTTGACGGACTCTGTTGTCCGTAGTAATATTCCTTTGCATGATATCAGATTTTGCAATAAGCAAAAGGATTCTTACTATAGAAAATCAAAATCACAACAAAGTTTCATTTATAACGCAATTAGCATTTCGAACAATCTTCCAGACGTTATTTAGAAAATAAATTCATTCAACAAGTTTAAAATTAAAAACCAATTTATATTCCAATAAATATTTACGTATGTGTATCTAGAAATTGATACCTCAATATTATTATATTCTAATTTATATCTATTTAAAATTTGGTAATTACGTCTGTTAAATTTTTTATTAGTTATGTTGGCCAAAACACGCATTTGGCTGTTAAAGAGCTTCCATTATTAAATATTTTTAATTGTGACCGGATATTTCGGTCTCGGACATTCTGGTCTCAGCAAATTCGGTCTAAAAAAACTTCGTTTCAGAAATTACGGTCTCAGAATGAAAAATACTCAGCCGACGAAATTAGAAAATAAGTTGATTTATTTGTACTAACGACATGTGAAATTTAGTTTTTTTTAGTAATATTTTATTGTCGTTAAAAATTGTTTTAGAATAAATTTGAAAAATAAATAAAATACATTTTCTCAATGACTGAAATTTAGAAGGTTTCATTTCAAACTTTTGTTTATATAAATCATAGTTTGTATCTTCCTAATTATATTAGGATCATTTTATTCGAAGAGGTTCTCTGTAATTGAGTGTATATATAGTCTTATTTACTATATGAATATTATATTCCTTATCATAGTAAGTCCCAATAACAAAATTTTGAAGCCTATAGTTTATGATTTAGCTCTGATATATGTTTAATGTCTGAAATATAATTATCGTAGCTACACGCTAATCTCAGTTCACGTTGCTTGCTCTACGCTAATACTCACATTTTACGTTGAGTGTTAGGGGGGCACTGCGCCCCTCCCCCTCTGAGTTGTAGCCCACACAGGTGTAGTCTCCCCCCTGCCCCCTGGTGACATGCTGTAACACTAGACTCTGGTTACTGATGATGACGCCTGCCGATACGTTGTGACGCACTTCTTGTCCCTGAGGTAAAAAGACTTGGATAGAAAAGAATTGGATAGACAAGACTTGGATAGAAAAGACTGGAATAGAACAAAAATGAGATAAAAAAAATTTAGTTACAAAATACTTAGATAGAAAAAAACTCGAAAAGAAAGGACTGGGATATATAAATTATTGTGTAGAAATTACTTGGATAGAAAACATTGAGGTACAAGAGACTGAGATAGAAAAGAATGGAATAGAAAAAAATGGAATAGAAAAAAACTTGGATTGACCAGACTTCGATAGACAAGACATAGGTAGAAAAGACTGAGGTACAAAAGACTAAGATAGAAAAGAATGAGGTACCAAAGACCTAAATAGAAAAGACTGGGATAGACAAGAGTAGAGTAAAAAAGACTCGAATATAAAAAACTTAGGTTAAATAGACTTGGGTGGACAAGATCTGGATGAGCAACTTCAACAGAATGTTAGAACGTTTCACACTGACAATAGAATGCAGAAATGGTGACTGGTATTTCGAAGGGTTTCTAGCTCAAAATTCATCTGAATTCAACCCAAAATAACTTTGCACAGTGGTTAATAATAGAGCAGATGTCTTGTACTATTAAAAAATTAATATTGATTCAAAAATTTAAAATTGAAAACACACTGGTATATGGACCACTACAATCAATATTTTGATCATTTATGGTATATTAATCAGAGTTTTCAAAATCTATATATTTTTACTGGTTCTAGGTTAATTGCTCGAAAACAATTGCTCGAAAAACAGTTGCTCGAAAACAATTGCTCGAAGAACAATTGCTCGAATGAACAATTGTTCGAAAGAACAAATGCTTGAAAGACAATTACTTGAAAAACAATATCTCGAACGATCAATTGATCGAATGAACAATTGCTCGAATTATCAAATTGCTCGAATGAAAATTGAATAGTTTTTGATTTTATAAAAGTCAGTTATTCATGAAGTGGAGCTGCACCTAACAATCCTTGTTTCTTTCAGTAATTGATCATTAATCATTCTATAACTAATTTCAATTATTACTCATTCTGCATTTCTTTCCCTCGTGAATTGGAATCATGTGGTGAATCAGTACTATTCAATATTCATGTTTTTTTTATCATAAAACCCGAAAAAAATGTTAGATTAATTTATTACTAGCCTATATGTATGTAGCACCTCAATAAGTGAAATAACTCAAAGTTATGGCAGAGTTTTAATTAATCTACATAAATTTTAGGGTTTTATGATATAAAAATGAATAGTACTGATTCACCATATGATTCCAATTCACATGTTAAGTACGAGATGACACAAACGGTCTCTAGGAAAAAAAAAGATTATGCAGAATGAGTAATAATTAAAATTATTTATAGAATGATCAATGATCAATTACTAAAAAGAAACAAGGATTGTTAGGTGCAGCTCCACTTCATGAATAACTGACATTTATAAAATTGAAAACTATACAATCTTTTAATTCGAGCAATTTTGTTCATTCGAGCAATTTGATAATTCGAGCAATTGTTCATCCGATCAATTGTTCGTTCGAGCAATTGTTTTTCGAGCAATTGTCTTTCGAGCAATTGTTCATTCGAGCAATTGTTCTTCGAGTAATTGTTTTCGAGCAATTATTTTTATTTCATTTTTTTTTTTTTTTAAAGGCTCCCTGCCAAAAGAAGCAAACCTTCTTCAAATAATCAGAAAAAAAATTATCTTTATCTAGACAGTGAACATTAAAAGTAAAAGATAAGCTTCTCTGCTCTACGACCGACCATCGCCAATGGTAGTGGCCTCCAACCGACTGTGAGGTGCTTCCAGCAGGTCACAGGGCAACACCCAAACTGCGGTCATCATACTTCTCCTTGACCGACGTCAGGATACTGAAATTATTGCCCCTCTGAACTGCCAAACCAACTCTCTGCTCTAACCAAAAGATCTCTCTCACATCATCAGTGACGTCGGTAATGCGACGGCCAATTTCAGCAAGGAGTGCGCCTGTCGTTTCACCATAGCTTCCTTCCTTTTCCACCGCTATTGGGTTCGAACCGATATCGAATGCCAAGAGCCGCATATTTGTGTCGCTTCCTCCCCTCCTCCTCCTTGGCTGCGCTACAAGGTGACAAAGCAGTGTCGATCAAGTCAGACTTCGCGTAAGTGTCTACACATGTTGCCTTCCAACAAAGACACCTTTCATCTGTAAAGGGGAAGACTGAGAACCCATCAGGCCGCTTACCATCACCCCTATCAACCCCAAGAGGCTCAAGCACTGAATGGATACCACCCGAAATCAAAGCTCTCCTAATAGCATCATTCAGGGCTACGTGTCTCGGATGGCGTCCAGCACTGTAGCGACATGATAGACCGTGAAGTCCCCTTGAATCCACTCTCTGGCCGTATCGGCACACGTGTGGCTCACAGATATCCGCACCAACACGCAGCGCGATCGCAACCCGAAAAGACTCTGCGTCAAGTAGCGTTCCAAGTGTGGGAACTGGAAGCGCATGAACCCAAAGTACGCTCTCTCTCTACATGCAAATGCCAGTAAACGTGCCCTAGACAACTGATCAGCCTGCTCGAGCAAGCTGGCCATAGTGGCTACCGACTAAGTTCATCCCATGACCTCTGCCGACTTTCCATAGCTCCCTCAGCCAAGGCTAAACCCTCACTTTGTCATTTCTCCACTGTTGTTCCAAGCTCTCGGTCATCCCCAATCTGTGTTCTGCACAGAATTGATCTAACTAAATCCTCAGTAGCATGGAGGGAAGAAACGAATGCGGGTAGCGCAATGTCCTTACACATCCTGATTCCTAACCCCCCAAACCGTACGGGCAACAATGCCTGCTCAAGTGAGTCTCCCTCGAACATAACGTTGGTCACCATCGAAAGAGCTGATACAATGACCCTGTGGAAGATCCTCACTATTCCTGTAAGCTGATGAAGCACGCAAAATGTATTGAAGCTTAGGCAAAACAGTTCTTGAGCAAAGCAAAAGCTTGATGGTTCATAATCAGTTTCAACCTTGACGAAAGCCTGTCCAAATCCTACCTCTTCTCAGCAACAGCTGAGAAGAGCTGTTGCTTCTCAGCAACACCTCTCCACGAGTGGTGCTCCCAGCAAGCTCAAATCTTCCACTGGAACGACTCTTAATCCTGGCATCAACCCCTCAAACATATTCCTCGTAATTATTGATTTTTCCTCAGAATGATTCAGCAAAATCAGTTCACACTTCTCTCGGTTAATATCCAACCCCTCTTCAGCAAGGTCATTGATTAGACGCTGCAAGCAAGTGAACACCTTTTCATGTGAATCTCCGATTGTACCGTCATCGAGATACCAGACATTCAACGCAGTGTCCACCCTTCGCGCTATCTCATCAATTCCCAAAGAGAAGAGAGCTGGACCGGAAGGGTCGCCCTGCTGTATACCCGTTGTGGATACTAAGTTTGTCCCCCCATAGAAATGTGTTGATGGACCAGAATAGACCTGCCATATCAGTCTATAAAGCCCCTGAGTTCTTTGTTTAGCCGCATTCAGAAACACATTTCGTCGCAGGCTATTGAAAGCATTGGTCATGTCAATCTTTAGAATAACCTTTTTACCTTCCATCCCAAGATATCTGCGAGTGGCATGAGCTGCCACTTCGCAGCCACCTCGAGTTGAAACCCCTAACTGTATAGGGCGCAAGGATTCTCCAAGACTAGCTATCATGGAACGTGATCCTACTTTCACAGCCAAACGTCTCAAAGTGTTCTCTACAGCTATAGGACTCACACCTCCGTTTTTTTTCACCAAGGCACTCAAAGTGGCTCCATTGAATATCGGTCTAGCAAATTCTGGAACATCCCCCTTCAAAATAAGGTTAACGAACATCGTTAGGGTGGTATGTAACCTGGCGCCTGCCTCAGATGCTTTACGGGAGACAAGAGACTGCAGGTGAAACGGACGTAACCCATCGGGACCCCCCTGCTGAGCCTTTCCTGAACGAAGAGAAAGTCTTTCTGATGTCTTCCTTATTGACAACGTGCGGCTGGCAGTCATCCCCTGGCCCTGCAGGCAACGAGAGGTCCTCAGGAGCAGGAAGATGTTTCCGCTGGAGAGCCGTTAAAGTTTCGTCATTTTTAGGCGAAATCTCCAATGACCAAGCCAACAGACGCACTGCTCCTGTAAGGTCTCCTTCAGACAACTTATCAGACACACGCTTCCCTATTTGAACATCCTTATTCACTGTTCACACACCTAAAACGTCCTTCTCCGGAATGATTAACAGGTGCTATTCCATGAAAGACGCGACCTGTCTTTTCACTTCCGTTGTTAACGAAGTATTCCGTTTTGCTTCCGAACTGCGTTGTCCGGGACTCCTGAGAGCCTAATAGCAAAAGCTCAAGAGTCTACCCCACGCAATGGGTTCCCTCCTGAATCACTCTTTCAAGTAACTTTTGCAACGCGTCCGCTACGCAAGAGATGGCTAATTTAGGGACTATTCTCAGTACTTTCATGTTTCTACGGCACCGAGATATGTAGGCCTCCAAATCAATCGTCGCATCTGTGGCGGGTTGTGGTGTTGTCACCCCCTGCCCCAGACACGACACACAAGACCATCGAGGGATAGCATCTGCTTGGCACCTAGACAGACCCACGCAAGAGAGGTGTGAAGTATCCCTGCAACAAGTGCATACAACAGTCCGCTTCCTGATGTTAATAAAAGAACATGAGACACAACGGTCCCTTTCTGCCATATGCTCACTAGTGGGTTAAGAAAGTTTTCAGCTGACCAGATTGTACACGTCCTACCGACCAAACAAACTGATTGACTGCCTATCACCCGAGCGTGCCGCGAAAAGCTGAAGAATAGGAAGCTAGTTTTTCGAGCAATTTACCGGATACCATTTTTAGTTCATAATAAATGCATAGTATAAAAATATAGTTCTATACATTGCTACTATCTAATTTTTGCAGTGTTTACCCGCACATATTACTTTTCAGTTATTGCGGTGTTTACCTCATATATATTACTATCTAGATATTGCGATGTTTTCCCTCACATATTACTTTTTAGTTTACCAGAACATATAACTATCTAGTCATTGCAGTGTTTACTCGCACGAATTACTATCTAGTTTTTGCTGTGTTTACCTGTTCAAACTATAATCTAGTTATTGCGGTCTTTACCCGCACACATTATTATCTAGTAGTGCGATGTTTACCCGCTCTCACATTGTGCATCCAGAGTAGTCTGTGAATCCAGGGCTTTGCCCGCATTCGACACTCCAGGAAAACGTCATCACCCGCCTTGATGCTCTGAGCGTCTAACGCCCGCCCCATCGAAAGTCGGGGAATTGGCATAACTGTGGACAACGAGAGAGAAAAGTGTTAGAGTGAGAGTCAAAGATAGATAAGAGTGGTAGAGTGAGAGGTAACTAGAGAGAAGAGTGTTTGAGTTTGAGGGAAAACGACAGAAGAGTGAGAAGGCAACTAGAAAGAGAAGTGTCTTAGTGGGAGAGGCAAAGAGAGATAAGAGAGTTAGAGTTAGAGGCAATGAGAGAGAACAGTGTAATAGAGTGAGAGGCAGAGAAAGAGAAGTATGTTAGAGTGAAAGGCAAAGAGAGAAAAGGGTGTTAGAGTGGTAAGCAAAGAGAGAGAAGAGTATTAGAGTGAGAACCAAAGGGAGAAGAGATTGTTAGAGTGAGAGGCAAACAGAGAACAGGGTTAAAGAGAGAGAAGAGTGTTGATTGTTGATGCTTGATCACACACATCAATTTAGAGACTACACAGTTACTTTAATTTCAACGGACACAATCCTACAGTGCATTATCCTCTCAGTGTTTTTATAATAACACTGAGAGGATACTGTATTGTATGATTGAATCCGTTGAAATTAAAGCAGCTGTATGGTGTGTATTTTTCACCGGCACTGTAACACTGAGGTGTTACTGAACTGATAGAACACTGATGTGTGTGATCAAGCCTTTATTGGGAAAGGCAGGTGTATACTAATCAATGAAACTATTTACTTAGTTTTGAAAAAAATGCTCTTATTTTATTTTTAAAGTATTTATAACTATTTTTATTTTGAATAATTCGGAACTCAATTGACGAATTTTCACTTGTATTTACAAGCTAAAGGATTGTTTTTATTTGACTTCACTGAATCTAGGATAAATATATGTAAGTAACTTCAATTCTCAATACTGTTCATTTGTTACAGATTGTGGAGAAGTATTCACTGATTGAATTTACCACTGGTGAAACTATCCCGCATGAAATTTCACTGGTGAAATTTTGCGCAGTGGAATTTACCTGGTTCACGGGTAAGGTCCACAGGTCCCTCACTAATATTTAGTGTGATTCACAGTTCACGAGTTGGGTCCACTGATCCCTGACTAATATTTAATGTGAGTCACAGGTCACGAGTAGGGTCCACATGTCCCTGACTCTTATTTAGTGTGACTCACAGATCTTTTTTAGGTTCCACTGGTCTCTGATTAATATCTATTGCGACTAACAGTTCACGAATAGGGTCTACTAAGTCTTACCCCTGTCTAATATCTAGTTTGACTCACAGTTCACGAGTAGAGTCCACTGGTCCCTGACTATCTTCTGAGGCATGGCTGGTGAGAATCCCTCACATCGAAGTGTCTTCTTCTCGTCCTCTTCCTTTGGTTCATAGCGCAATGTCGATACCGTCACATTGCCTGCCTCGTGTGTCTGAAAAGTGATTCGATCAGTTGCAAATTGGAGGAAAATTATTGAAAAACCAACCGATAAATTATTACAATACAAAAAGCCCTAATGTCTTTTTAATATTATAAATACGTTACAAATAGATTTATAACTGGTGTTTGAATAAGTAAATTTATAAAATGACTTCAGTATCAAAGATATATTCTGCCATTCGTTGACGGAAATCCTGGAGGAAGCAAAGCAACTCCTTGATTTCAATAAAGAGTTTATAGTAGAAGAAAAAAAAACAATCAACCTTGAAGTTAAATTAATAATCGCTATGTTATTCTCAAAAAGAGCATTTCAGTTCGAAATATAAACGGAAAACACAGAAATAAAAAAATTCTCATTGAGGATTGCAACTTTTCGAATGAAATGTGTACTGATAAATTTTGTATGGACATGCCTCATATATCGCATCAACATTGTGCATACATTCCTTAGATACCATATCAACATCCCATACTAAAATTACTTTTTATCACTTTCAACAAAAGTTATATAACAGATAAGGGTTCGCTCATGTAAAGCGTTTATCGTCTAAATAGAACAATTGAATGGAAAGAATAAAGAACTAAGTAGCCTGTAGCTTAGAGTGATGGTTGCTCGTTAAAGCCAAAAGTATAACATTCTCTCATACGAAATATGGAATGTAAAACGATAACCCCACAACAGTTTTTTATTTCACAGGGAGAGAATCCTGTTTCAATTGAGGAAATATTCCACCTTATTTCAGGACTAGAATGAAAGAGGAATTTTTATTGTAGGCTCAAAAATTGTGAGGCGAGTAACGTAATTAGGACTACAGCCTCAAATAGACTTCACAAAAATCATATATGAAATCTTCGTCTTGAATATGACGAGGTGAAATCATACTAGAATCAAATCTTAACCCTTAGTTTATAGTTGGGCAGATAGCTTCCGACTTTAAATTATTATGTATGTATATAACTTCATTTATAAGTGTTCGAATTATTTTTAATTTATATGACTTTAGACCTAAAACTCTTCTCTCTACTGTATATGAAATCATTTCTCTGTGAAATTCCAAAAGTGAATAATAACACAAAATATAAAATGCATTACCAAGTTCACACCGTTTTTCTTCCTTGGCTCTGTCAGTCAGTCAACCAACCATGTCATTTGCAGGGTCTTGCATATGTGTACTGTGTGCAGGCACTGCATTGCCTATCGGTTGTCTGTGCCGTGTGGTTGCGTGCAACATATCTCGGCAACGCAGGGGTTGACTGAGTCTTACATTGATCGGCGGCTACTGTTTGCCCGAAGATTGCCGTAGTGCTAGTTTGACATCAAATACTATATCAAATGAGGATATTCCCCATTTATTCTTTTTCGCATTCAATTGTCAGTAATTCATTTCTGTAGATCACAGTTAGGTAAATAATCTAATCAAAAATACACATAAATAGAACTATTCCCAATAATATGTGTCAGTGAATAATACCTATTTCATTACGATACAGTATCTCATCGTGTCCTGATTCTGTGTCAGTACACAATACTACACACGCTTTTCTTGAATATAGCAGTTATACCAAAGATATTATACTACAATAAGATACGTATACTCTCAACAATTACTATTTTCTCTGCCACCTGGATGTATGTTGTTTGCGTGACCTCATAACAGCAACACTCTAAAATCATATTTAAGAAAATTGAAGAACTTAACATTATAAAAAATGTTCATTTATTTCCATTATAAGAAAAAGTGATTTTAAATATATTAATTAATTTATTTATTTTAATTAAACCTTAATTTTACATTTATGTGTGTTACCAATATTGATAGGTTGCAACAATTGAATGAATTGCTACGTGACATAATCAAGAGAAAAAAATTAAAGATAATGAAGGGTTTAGCAAATTAACAGGTTAAATGATATATTTAAGATATAGTTATTTATTATAATATGCTAATTAATGACTTTTTTTTCTTTAAATTTACCTTCGTCAATTTGAAATATGACTTTGAGTGTGCCACGCACACAACATAATTCGATTGTTCAAACCATATTTCAATTCTAGTTCCCGCTTTTAAAACCATAAATTGGCATGAGTAGTGTATCTTTTATACTTTAATATCTTTGGTTCTACGTTTACTTAAGTACATCACTCGGTAGTATGCGCGAGTGATGCGTGAATAAGTTATTAGAATGTAATAACACTACTCTATACATAATCGTCTCTAGATTTTTCTTACACATTGTCTTATGCATTAGGCTATGCGTCTACCGATTTTTATACGAATTTATAGAATATTTTTCAAATTATTTGAGAATCAATGAAAGTGGGCATCCGTCTTCCCAACCGTGAATCTACCGTATCTGAAATTAGCGTGAATGATAGGGTTAAGATAATTGAACACTTTTCCTAATTCCAAAAACCGTACTTCATGTTACGTAGATATGGGGTGTTTCTTGTGAAAAGTAAACTTTGAATATCGCAATTTTGTTTAATTATTGATATATTTTTTTATAGATATATTGAATATTTTATTTCAAAACAAATCCACACTTCCAAATTAATTTATTCCCTACTCCAAAATCTCTGTCCCATGCCATCCTTAGTAATTCTGACAGAGATAGCAAAAGCTTAAGATACAACAATGAAAACAAAGCACTTTAAAATACTTTCGTCTGAGGTGATGAATGAACACATAATATTACAAAAGTTTCTCTGAAAACCTCCGTTTTCTGTCTCAGCAGAAAATAAGAAGGTATTGGTGTCATAGAGCTATTCTTTGTTTCAACTTAACCGATAAAGCAGCTGTTCCCTAAAGGTGGTCCCGTGGATCCCCGTGGATCTCTAAGGGGTCCACAGGACCGCTAGAAAGGGGTCCCGCAATATAAGCATTGACACTTAGTTTGGAATTGGATAGTTTTGATAGTAACAGTTTTGTGTTGAATTACTTTTGTGGTTATAAGTTTATCCAATTCTGAATTGTTTTGGTTAGTTTCAAGTGGTGGGTCAGTGGCCAAAATAATATCGCGTCTAAAATGCTCAGTTTTGGGTCACGTGACTGGCAATCTAGCGTCAATTTAATGGAGAAATGATATAACTGAAACAAAATAATGTTTTACACCGTCATCCTTAGCGTCCTGCAATCGCTTCAACACTTCCTCTCTCTAGAGTAGTTTATCATAACTCTATGGTTAGTTTAACTTCTGACGTAACAAAGGAAGGGTGTGTCTTCGTCTATTTTTATAATTTTGGCGGTATATGATGCATAAATTTTGTAAACTATATAAATTGGCTTTGGTTATGTGATACCATTATAACTTAGGGGTAACCAAGTTTTTGTCATAATTCCACTCACAATAATACACAGAGAGAAATCAGCTAGTCATATCAAATAATTTTGTGTTATTTAAGATATTTCTGTTTGCAGCAAATATAATGAACTAATTGAAATAAATAACTCGCTGTTAATTGACCTAGATGTTATTTAAAATGAATAGGTTTTCTAGTTATAATAAATAGGAATTTGTTCAATTAACAATTTCTGATTGTAATTACTAGTTTTGCTATTTAATTTAACTAAAAATGCTTAAATTATCTTAGCAAACTACGTAGATTTTTTCTTTTTCTTTGTTAGCCTCATGTATATACTTATACCTCCGCAGTATATTCTCAAATATAGAATAAAAAAACGTTATGGTTAATCTTATTGGTACATATTCAGTATTTATTGTAAACATGGGGATTACTAGTTGGTACTTTATGAAGGTACTTAAATACGTACATGTTAAAACTATTTTATATACCAACGCTTTGTAAATAATGTTTCATACCCTATACTCTGTTTGCAAAATAAACAGAAATTCCAGCCTTCTATAATAGATAGTGCAGTGACTATATTATTTTAAGATATCAATATTTAATTACAATATTATTGATTAATATTAAAGACAGAGAGAATCAAAGAGTATTGAGTCGTGCTAAACCAACGATATATAGTATTCGATACCATTTCATTTCGTTTTCTCTATGATAATCTTAGGAAGTTAGAATGATTAGTTTTCCTAAGGCATCCCTAATAAAATATATATATATATGTACTATTTATATAAACTCACTGAAGATAAGAAGAAAGAAAATTAAATTAAAAATCTTACTGACTTGGAAGTGATATTTGCCTACCTATAAACATTTTATTAACTCCCGCCATTTTTTGCTCAACAGCGTCAACTCACCATCACACATATCACTCGCATTGTGACAGAAACCTAGTGATTTATAGGTACCTAGCTAGCTACCTCTAGGTAGCTATTAAGTTTTTGTGAATTATTTGACACTATAAAAATGTTTTGTGATAATTACCTAATCAAGTGATAGTTCAATTATTGAGTTTATAGCCTCACAAGTAGCTAGGTACCATAAAACGCCTGATTTCTTAGAAGATGAGCTAACAGACCTAACTAGCCTACCTATTAGTTCTTTATAAGGTTATACTTCAAATGTCTGATGACTTTTCATCTTTCTAAATTGAATATTCTGGCAATGTCTGAGAAGTATTAGATACCTAGCTGTTTATTTATGTATTGCCATTAATTTTGTGAGGGATATCTAGCTAGCCTAGGTTACTAATTTGAAAAAAATGATGGAAGACTACTAGACTTCCTAAACTAGTAAATTAGATAACCTATGTACCTATCTACTCAAATCTGAGAAAATGTTGGCTGACTTTTTACAGATTTTTCAAAAAGTCAGAGGAGTTCAGTGCACCATATATATAGGTCAACCATGTTTCAGAGGCTGGAAAATTGTAAGCCAATTTTTGTGCCAAAATTTCACAATTTCTGAGCCAAGCCAATTAGGCTCATTTTTTGAAGATTTCAAGCCAAAATGAACATAGGAATTAATTCAAAATTTAAAGCCAATTAGACATAGCTATATATATCTGAGATTTGACCTTTTGAAATATAAACCAAATAATTGGCCTTAACTAACATGCCTACTCTGTAACAGGCCGCCAGATTGTATTTGGTGGTAAATTCCAATGATATCTCGGGAGATACCTATTCAATTTCTCAAATAAAAATATTCCTGCAATGTCGGAGGATATTTAGGGCACTAACTAAAATGCGGAAAAAAAACGTGAGCGTGACGTGAGCGTGCACGCTCACGTCACTTAGTATTGACTAAAACACGGAAAATGGAATTTGCGTGCACGCCCACGCAACTAAGTTGACTAAAACATGGAAAAGTGGAATTTCATGGAATTTCTTGGCGTGCACGCTCACGCAACTGTCTAAAACGCGGAAAAAATGAAATTATTGGCGTGCACGCTCACGCAACTGTCTAAAATGCGGAAAAAAAGAATTGGCGTGCACGATCACGCAACGGTCAAAAATATTTTTGACTCAAATATTTTTGGCTCAAATATTTTTGACTCAAATATTTTTGACTCAATATTTTTGACTCAAATATTTTTGACTCAAATATTTTTGACTCAAATATTTTTGACTCAAATATTTTTGACTCAAATATTTTTGACTCAAATATTTTTGACTCAAATATTTTTGACTCAAATATTTTTGACTCAAATATTTTTGACTCAAATATTTTTGACTCAAATATTTTTGACTCAAATATTTTTGACTCAAATATTTTTGACTCAAATATTTTTGACTCAAATATTTTTGACTCAAATATTTTTGACTCAAATATTTTTGACTCAAATATTTTTGACTCAAATATTTTTGACTCAAATATTTTTGACTCAAATATTTTTGACTCAAATATTTTTGACTCAAATATTTTTGACTCAAATATTTTTGACTCAAATATTTTTGACTCAAATATTTTTGACTCAAATATTTTTGACTCAAATATTTTTGACTCAAATATTTTTGACTCAAATATTTTTGACTCAAATATTTTTGACTCAAATATTTTTGACTCAAATATTTTTGACTCAAATATTTTTGACTCAAATATTTTTGACTCAAATATTTTTGACTCAAATATTTTTGACTCAAATATTTTTGACTCAAATATTTTTGACGTAGAGAGTTGTGGATTGTTGTGTCGTGTAGACAATTTTGAGATGTATCCATTTCCAGGTATGAGAAATCTGTGTGTCGACCATAGTCGTAGCTACACGACCTCAAAGACAAAAGTGAGTGATTTTATAGGTGCTGGGGGAACCGCCATAGAAGGAGTTGGGGGAGGAAATGTGGTACGTGCTAACTGTTCTTAAATGTGGAAAATGTGCCCGCATCTTTTTGACCTGATGACTTTCCCTCCTAAACCCAACCATTTTGCCGTGAATGCCATTTCCGTGAGAAAAAATTTCAAAAAAATTTCAGGTCGGAAAAATTTTGGGGCTGAAATGCAAAAATTTAACATTTTCGGAATTGCGTAGCTCAGCTTGGTTTGGGTCTATGAAAATCATACTTGTATGGTCTTGTATGGAATTTCAGGATCTTTCACGTGATGTGAGTCCCGTTTTGATCAGAGGGTTCCAGGGTCCAACTCCGGGTCCACGAACGGAGGTCAACTTCAACCCCCATTTTGAGGGGGGTTAGGGGTCGAATTTCGAAAAAATTTACCATCACAATGAGTGCCATAAGTGTGGCATGGACCATGTCCGTACACCACTTTTTTAGACCAGTTCGACATGTAAAATCGACCAAAAAAAGCTGTAACGCCATTTTTGGCCAAAAAATGAACTTTGAAACGCTTGTTGAAGGAGGTTTCCTGGGTCCTAGGAACTTTTGACCTACACCATTCTCTAGAGAATCTCGGAGTCTTTCTGACGCATTATTTCAATTCTCACGAATTTTCAGAAAGATACGTCAACTTTTTTTTGTGATAGATTTTTGTGTTAGGAAGGCTTGTGTTAGGAAGGCTCGTACGTTTCAAGTATTATCACTAGGGCTGGGACAATATGCTCTAAAAACTATAGATCCCGAAAATATCATAGACGAAACTAAATGAAATGATATCGAATACTATGTACCGCTGGTTTAGAACCATTCAATACTCTTTAGTTCTCTCCGTCTATAACATTTTAGGGATCTATAGTTTTTAGAGCATAATATTGTCCCAGCCCTAATTATCACCTCTTCCATCCGTGAGCTGCTTGTGTCCCTTTTCGTCACATTCATTGCTAAGAGACTGCATTCAAGAATTAGGTTCTCTCTATTTTTGCCGAATAATAGTGATTGAATTCATATTTATAACCTTTAAACTCTAATATAATAATTTCGTAAAAAAACATTTAATTGAATCTGTTGAGGCTTGATTAAAATTAAATGTCCTAGTGCTGAACAAAATTACGCTACTGACAATAATAATTTCTAAACTTAACTAGGACTAGCTGTACCATATATTTTTACGACTAGTTATATAAATTTAAGATAGTTTGGTTGAATTAATTAACGATATAACTATAAGCAATTCATCAAAGTTACTATGAAATATTAAATTAAATTTGCGTGCCGCACGTTTCTATCACGCCAACATATAATCCATCCGATATCAAACTATACAATTGATATCGTCTCGCTAATTTATAATTTCGGTTATCTTTTCACTAAGCAGCAGGCTGCACGTTTCTATCACGCCAACACATAATTCCATCCGATATTATACTATACAATTGATATCGTCATGCTAATTTATAATTTTTGTTATCTTTTCACTGAGCTGTGTGCCGCACGTTTCTATCACGCCAACACATAATTCCATCCGATATTATACTATACAATTGATTTCGTCACGCTAATTTATAATTTTTGTTATCTATTCACTAAGCAGTGTGCCGCACATTTCTATCACGCCAACACATAATTCCATCCGATATTATACTATACAATTGATATCGTCATGCTAATTTATAATTTTTGTTATCTTTTCACTGAGCTGTGTGCCGCACGTTTCTATCACGCCAACACATAGTTCCATCCGATATTATACTATACAATTGATATCGTCACGCTAATTTATAATTTTTGTTATTTTTCACTAAGCAGTGTGCCGCACATTTCTATCACGCCAACACATAGTTCCATCCGATATTATACTATACAATTGATATCGTCATGCTAATTTATAATTTCGGTTATCTTTTCACTAAGCAGCGGGCTGCACAATTTTATCACGCCGACACATAGTTCCATCCGATATTTTACTATACAATTGATATCGTCACGCTAATTTAAAATTTCTGTTATCTTTTCACTAAGCAGCGTGCCGCACGTTTCTGTCACGCCAACACAAAATTCCATCCGATATAATACTATACAATTTATATCGTCACACTAATTTATAATTTCTGTTATCTTTTCACTAAGCAGCGTGCCGCACGTTTCTGTCACGCCAACACAAAATTCCATCCGATATTCTACTATACAATTGATATCGTCACGCTAATTTATAATTCCGGTTATTTTTTCACCAAGCAGCGGGCTGCACGTTTCTATCACGCCAACACATAATTCCATCCGATATTATACTATACAATTGATATCGTCACGCTAATTTATAATTTCGGTTATTTTTTCACCAAGCAGCGGGCTGCACGTTTCTATCACGCCAACACATAATTCCATCCGATATTATACTATACAATTGATATCGTCATGCTAATTTATAATTTTTGTTATCTTTTCACTAAGCTGTGTGATGCACGTTTCTATCACGCCAACATATAGTTCCATCCGTTATCATACTATACAATTGATATCGTCATGCTAATTTATAATTTTTGTTATCTTTTCACTGAGCTGTGTGCCGCACGTTTCTATCACGCCAACACATAGTTCCATCCGATATTATACTATACAATTGATATCGTCACGCTAATTTATAATTTCGGTTATCTTTTCACTAAGCAGCGGGCTGCACGTTTCTATCACGCCAACACATAATTCCATCCGATATTATACTATACAATTGATATCGTCACGCTAATTTATAATTTCGGTTATTTTTTCACTAAGCAGCGGGCTGCACGTTTCTATCACGCCAACACATAATTCCATCCGATATTATACTATACAATTGATATAGTCACGCTAATTTATAATTTAGGTTATTTTTTCACCAAGCAGCGGGCTGCACGTTTCTATCACGCCAACACATAATTCCATTCGATATTATACTATACAATTGATATCGTCATGCTAATTTATAATTTTTGTTATCTTTTCACTAAGCTGTGTGCCGCACGTTTCTATCACGCCAACATATAGTTCCATCTGTTATCATACTATACAATTGATATCGTCATGCTAATTTATAATTTCGGTTATCTTTTCACTAAGCTGTGTGCCGCACGTTTCTATCACGCCAACACATAGTTCCATCCGTCATTATACTATACAATTGATATTGTCAGGCTAATTTATAATTTCGGTTATCTTTTCACTAAGCAGCGTGCCGCACGTTTCTATCACGCCAACACATAGTTCCATCCGATATTTTACTATACAATTGATATCGTCACGCTAATTTATAATTTCGGTTATCTTTTCACTAAGCAGCGTGCCGCACGTTTCTATCACGCCAACACATAGTTCCATCCGATATTATACTATACAATTGATATCGTCAGGCTAATTTAAAATTTCTGTTATCTTTTCACTAAGCAGCGTGCCGCACGTTTCTATCACGCCAACACATAGTTCCATCCGATATTTTACTATACAATTGATATCGTCAGGCTAATTTAAAATTTCTGTTATCTTTTCACTAAGCAGCGTGCCGCACGTTTCTATCACGCCAACACATAGTTCCATCCGATATTATACTATACAATTGATATCGTCACGCTAATTTATAATTTCTGTTATCTTTTCACTAAGCAGCGTGCCGCATGTTTCTATCGCGCCAACACATAATTCCATACAATAGTAAATTATACCCAGGTAGCATCAATTGTTGCGTCAATATTGAGGCAATATAAAAAAAAATGTTGCGCCAATATTGAAAATTAAAATTGAGGCAATGTTGGTTTTTGGAAAGTTGCGGCGATATTGAAAAAAATATTGACTCAATATAAATAATAATATTGACTCAACATTACCGCAATAATGCGTCAATATCATCGCAACATTGAGGCAATAATCTGAGAATATTAACTCAATATTAAGGCAATGTTGGTTTTTGTATGTTGCGGCAATATTGGAATGAATATGGACTCAATATATATTATAACAGTGACTCAATATCTATGATAATATTTACTCAACATTGAAACAACTATAGAAAATTATTACATCGATATTGAGGAAATAATTTCAGTAGGGGTTTAACATCTGCTTCGGCCATATAGCGGACTGTCAAAGGAGAGTAAGCACAAATGACTATAAAAAGTAATCATATAAGAAAGTGGATTCATGAGAAAAGTCACCTATTACCGTCAGTGAAATACTCATGGATACAGAAAAGCTACTCCGTGAATGCAGTCATATACCAATGAATGTGACACAAAAGAGACACAAGCATCGGTGGCTACACTCGTAAGAGGGAAGAGCAAAATGAAGAGGTGATGGTAAATGAAGTCTACGAGCCTAACTAGCGCTAAAATAAAATATCTCCTAGATAAGAGCAATAATGTGTAAATATAGTAGATGTATTAGTCTAGCCACATGTTAAAAGTTCAAAATAAGGAGAGAATACATAAATTAGTAAAATTACAACAAATCAGGGATGAAGTAACTTTAAATAAGTCTTCATTTTCACAACACGCACATTCCATATAGTTCTTTAAATTCAAAAATTAGTTAATGAAACAAGTATCTAATCAGTAGCTTTATTGTTTATAAAATGAATAAGTTGAGTGATTGAATTCTTCCAATTAAAATAGTTTTGTCATATAGTTTAATAAATATAAAAAAGAATGTTCATTCTATAGACAAAGAATAAATCTAATATAGTTAACTAACATTAAGTAGTCTTATTAACTACAAGGGAATTAGTAACTTTGATACCTATATTTCAATTTAATTATCCTTAAATTCTTCCTCTAATAGAATGACATGAAAGATAACAAGAAAAGAATTTTAGTCAGGTAACTTCTGATATTTAGTCAAAATATGTGCTTTTAAAATACTGAAATATAACAAAAGATTATAAATAAATCATTTATTATTAGTAACAGATTGTAATTAAAGAGTGAAGTAACGAGGAGTACACTCCATACTTGAAAAAAATTTGTAATGAAAGTTTATCAAATTTTTTGGCATGAACAAACCAGTATTAACACAATATTAAACTATTGGAAACGTTCATGAGTGCAACAGATTTATGGGCATGCCATAAAAAACTAATTTTTTTCCTATCCAAATACTTTAGTATTTAGACAGTGCATTCCTTATTATTCCACCCGTTACTTTCAATCTGTTTATGATGATGAATGAAGTACTAATAACCCTCTGTAATAAATTATGTTTTCCATGGAAAAGTGATACTTACTTAAAAATGTGTAGTGAAACCAACCAAATTAATCCAGAAAATGAAGTGTAATTATTTAATACATTAAAGTTTCTTGCTTTAATTTATCTGAATGTAATAGTTTATGAACTTCAAATATCAAGGAGTGGTGCACCCTTCCCAAGCAGATTGTGAAGTATAGCTCCTGAAAAAGATAATATAATTAAATAATAATATTACTGTCCCTGAATTGAGGTTTTACCATTTAAAAAAAATGAGGGATATCTTTAACTAATGATATCATAGCAAGGTAATGAAAGTGTTAACAATAAGTTATTTGAGTAGATATATAAAAAATGAACTTTGATGTAGTAAAAAAAAGAAACAACCAAGATTAATTAGAGCTTATTGTATTAACAAAAAGTACATCTTGGACATTGAAAGAAAATATACAAGCGACTTTAAAGAAAATATTAAACAAAATCCCACATTCAAAACTAAGAGAAACCACATGAACTGATCACTATACATAAAAAAGGGAGGAAAAGGTGCACAAAAACAAATGAAAGAAGAAAATTATGATATGATAGGAAATAGGTGTACTAACAGTTTGACTCTACACCTTCGTAACTTTAATTTAAAACAGTTCAAGTTATATTTAAATAAATCATGTTATATTTTAAATTAGTCAAGTTATATTTAAAATTGTTCAACTTAATTTTAAAATATTTCAAGTTTAATTTAAAAAAGTTCTAGTTGAATTTATAAATAATGAGGTTTGATTTAAAAATCAAATTCTATAGGGTCTCAATATCTCACATAGGAAGCTCTGCACTAATATGATCAATATCATCATATAAGAAAATAGATTATGTGCACTCGGTAGAGCGCATGCCTTCGCCTCCACTTTGTCCGTTCTCTCCTAAAATTTGAGAAACTGCTAACTGGAAAATAACCAATCGTCTCACTTAGTTTCATGCAATATGGTACAATACTTTTTGAGTTATCGAGTTATAAATGACCTTGACTTTTGACAGGATCGTTTCCAAAATTCTACCAGATCGTTCCTGGACATTAACCAATCGTCCTATCAAATTTCAAACAATTTGGTTCAATACTTTTGGAGTTATTGAGTTACAAATAGCCTTGACCTTGATCTTTTACCTTAGACACGATCGCTCCCAAAATTTAACAAAATAGTTCCTGTATATTGACCAATCGTCCCACCGAGTTTCATGCAATATGGTTCAATACTTTGAGCTATAAATGACCATGACCTTGACCTTTGACGAGGTCGCTCCCAAAATTCTAGCAGCAGGTCACTGGACATGGACCAATCGTTTCATCAAATTTCAGGCAATTTGGTTGTACACTTTTTCAGTTAAACGAATAACACAAGATGATAAATAAATAAATAAAGTCTGATGAAAATATGACCTTCCCGTATTCTGCGAAGGTAATGATAGAGGACGAGGGAAGTGAGATGAGAGTAGTGAGTTGAGAGAAATGAGATGAGAGTAGTGAGAATTTAGTGAGATGAGAGAAATGATATGCAAGTAGTGAGATGAGAGAAATGTGATGCGAGTAGTGAGATGAGAGAAAAGAAATGAGAGTTGTGAGATGAGAGAAGAAAAATGAACAAACGGTAATGAGTAAAGACTAATGAGAGTACTTAATGAATCTTCTCTTGTGCACTCACTCATCTAATGTCACTCACTCACTCATATGATGTCACTCACTCACTCATATGATGTCACTCACTCACTCATATGATGTCACTCACTCATTCATATGATGTCACTCACTCACTCATATGATGTCACTCACTCACTCATATGATATCACTCACTCACTCATATGATATCACTCACTCACTCATATGATGTCACTCACTCACTCATATGATATCACTCACTCACTCATATGATATCACTCACTCACTCATATGATGTCACTCACTCACTCATATGATGTCACTCACTCACTCATATGATGTCACTCACTCACTCATATGATGTCACTCACTCACTCATATGATGTCACTCACTCACTCATCTGATGTCACTCACTCACTCATCTGATGTCACTCACTCACTCATCTGATGTCACTCACTTTTCTCATTTCACTACCTAGCTACTCTCATTTCACTACCTAGCTACTCTCATTTCACTACCTAGCTACTCTCATTTCACTACACACTCTCATTTCACTACCTACTCTCATTTCACTACCTACTCTCATTTCACTACCTACTGTCATTTCACTACACACTCTCATTTCACTACACACTCTCATTTCACTACCTACTCTCATTTCACTACCTACTCTCATTTCACTACCTACTCTCATTTCACTACCTACTCTCATTTCACTACACACTCTCATTTCACTACCTACTCTCATTTCACTACCTACTCTCATTTCACTACCTACTCTCATTTCACTACCTACTCTCATTTCACTACCTACTCTCATGATCATTTCTCTCATCTCACTAAATTGTCACTACTCTCATTTCATTTCTCACTTCTCTCTTCCTCTCTCATTTCACTACCTACTCTCATTTCACTACCTACTCTCATTTCACTACCTACTCTCATTTCACTACCTACTCTCATGATCATTTCTCTCATCTCATTTATCTCATCTCACTAAATTGTCACTACTCTCATTTCATTTCTTTCATCTCACTTCTCTCTTCCTCTCTCATTTCTTATATGATGATATTAGCGCAGAGCTTCCTTGTTTTAGCCAGGGTCCATAGAATATAATTTTTAAATTAAACTTGAAATATTTTAATTATAATTTAACTTATTTTAAATTAAATTTGACTTATTTAAATTAAACTTAAAATTGTTTTATATTAAATTTAATAAAATGTAATATTCCTTAAACTTCAGATAGAGTTCCAAACATTGAAAGGTTAATGAAAATGAATGTTATCTATGTATAACTACTAGCTATATGATTTTATCACCTTTCATCAAATATATAATGTCTGTTGAATCTGTGACAAGCTTACATAAAGTTGCAAACTGGAAACTGTGATTATTTTTCAAAGAATATATAACTCAATCTCACCTTTCTACTATGCCAGTAACAGTGTCAAGTCAAAATCAGCATCATCCATAGTATTTTATGTAAATCACCAGTGTCATTGCATCTTCATTGGTTGTTTCTCCCTCTAGGAGTAGCTACAGGTTTTTCATTGCTATGTAGCCATCATCACTTGAAACAGGATTATCTACAAGGGAAAATATTTATAGTTAGCTATATAACATGTAATGGAATTTTCAATGTAAATAATAACCATTTTGAATTTTTCCATAAGAAATCAATAGCTAGTTACTTTTCAAATATTTTTATTTTAAGAAATCAATAATAGCTATCAAATATTTTGATTTTGAGAAATAAATCATAGATATGATTTCAAATTCATTTAAATTCAATTAAGTGTGTTTGTTATTTGATTAATTGATTACTCTGTCTACAGAAAATTAATGGTAGCAAATAGCTAAACTTTGCTGGATGGGATGAATTACTCTCCAATATTCAAAAAAAGATAAATTGCTCCCTATAATTAATATGTAAACATATAGAAGCCAATTTTTTAGCCAAATTTTCACAAAAACTCTGAGCCAAGCCAATCTTACATTTTGTTGAAGATTTCAAGCTAATTCAATAAAGGAATTAATTCAGAATTTTAAGCCAATGGCACCAATTACATATATCTTAGTTTAGACCATTTGAAATGTAAGCTCATTAATTAGCTCTAACTGACATATTTTATAAGACTATAACATATTGTTTAGCTTTGATCTAAGAATTATGAATTCTTTCAAAGAGAGAATTGTAGCATAGGAATTTATTCATATATTTCTCTCTACTCCATGCACAGAATGCATTTCCCTTAAAAGACTCAAAACATACCTACTCAACAAGCAAATTTGTTTAGGTTTGAATTGACCAAGATGCACCTCAACTGAAGGAATGTGAAAGAACAACCCAGTTGTCTTGGGTACAGGGTATTTACTATTTAGGGTAGACCTTTGGCTAGGTTGCTAAATTTACTAGAGCCTGGACATGTGGGGACCAGATGAAACGATTCAGATCGTATTTAGTGTGAAACTCAGCGACTGGTAGGCAACTATTTATTTGTGGAATTTAAATTCTACATTAATGTCTGCTGAGTTTCAATGATCATAAATTAGCATGACGATATCAATTGTATAGTATAATATCGGATGGAATTATGTGTTGGCGTGATAGAAACGTGCAGCCCGCTGCTTGGTGAAAAAATAACCGAAATTATAAATTAGCGTGACGATATCAATTGTATAGTATAATATCGGATGGAATTATGTGTTGGCGTGATAGAAACGTGCAGCCCGCTGCTTGGTGAAAAAATAACCGGAATTATAAATTAGCGTGACGATATCAATTGTATAGTAGAATATCGGATGGAATTTTGTGTTGGCGTGACAGAAACGTGCGGCACGCTGCTTAGTGAAAAGATAACAGAAATTATAAATTAGTGTGACGATATAAATTGTATAGTATTATATCGGATGGAATTTTGTGTTGGCGTGACAGAAACGTGCGGCACGCTGCTTAGTGAAAAGATAACAGAAATTTTAAATTAGCGTGACGATATCAATTGTATAGTAAAATATCGGATGGAACTATGTGTCGGCGTGATAAAATTGTGCAGCCCGCTGCTTAGTGAAAAGATAACCGAAATTATAAATTAGCATGACGATATCAATTGTATAGTATAATATCGGATGGAACTATGTGTTGGCGTGATAGAAATGTGCGGCACACTGCTTAGTGAAAAATAACAAAAATTATAAATTAGCGTGACGATATCAATTGTATAGTATAATATCGGATGGAACTATGTGTTGGCGTGATAGAAACGTGCGGCACACAGCTCAGTGAAAAGATAACAAAAATTATAAATTAGCATGACGATATCAATTGTATAGTATAATATCGGATGGAATTATGTGTTGGCGTGATAGAAATGTGCGGCACACTGCTTAGTGAATAGATAACAAAAATTATAAATTAGCGTGACGAAATCAATTGTATAGTATAATATCGGATGGAATTATGTGTTGGCGTGATAGAAACGTGCGGCACACAGCTCAGTGAAAAGATAACAAAAATTATAAATTAGCATGACGATATCAATTGTATAGTATAATATCGGATGGAATTATGTGTTGGCGTGATAGAAACGTGCAGCCTGCTGCTTAGTGAAAAGATAACCGAAATTATAAATTAGCGAGACGATATCAATTGTATAGTTTGATATCGGATGGATTATATGTTGGCGTGATAGAAACGTGCGGCACGCAAATTTAATTTAATATTTCATAGTAACTTTGATGAATTGCTTATAGTTATATCGTTAATTAATTCAACCAAACTATCTTAAATTTATATAACTAGTCGTAAAAATATATGGTACAGCTAGTCCTAGTTAAGTTTAGAAATTATTATTGTCAGTAGCGTAATTTTGTTCAGCACTAGGACATTTAATTTTAATCAAGCCTCAACAGATTCAATTAAATGTTTTTTTACGAAATTATTATATTAGAGTTTAAAGGTTATAAATATGAATTCAATCACTATTATTCGGCAAAAATAGAGAGAACCTAATTCTTGAATGCAGTCTCTTAGCAATGAATGTGACGAAAAGGGACACAAGCAGCTCACGGATGGAAGAGGTGATAATTAGGGCTGGGACAATATTATGCTCTAAAAACTATAGATCCCTAAAATGTTATAGACGGAGAGAACTAAAGAGTATTGAATGGTTCTAAACCAGCGGTACATAGTATTCGATATCATTTCATTTAGTTTCGTCTATGATATTTTCGGGATCTATAGTTTTTAGAGCATATTGTCCCAGCCCTAGTGATAATACTTGAAACGTACGAGCCTTCCTAACACAAGCCTTCCTAACACAAAAATCTATCACAAAAAAAAGTTGACGTATCTTTCTGAAAATTCGTGAGAATTGAAATAATGCGTCAGAAAGACTCCGAGATTCTCTAGAGAATGGTGTAGGTCAAAAGTTCCTAGGACCCAGGAAACCTCCTTCAACAAGCGTTTCAAAGTTCATTTTTTGGCCAAAAATGGCGTTACAGCTTTTTTTGGTCGATTTTACATGTCGAACTGGTCTAAAAAAGTGGTGTACGGACATGGTCCATGCCACACTTATGGCACTCATTGTGATGGTAAATTTTTTCGAAATTCGACCCCTAACCCCCCTCAAAATGGGGGTTGAAGTTGACCTCCGTTCGTGGACCCGGAGTTGGACCCTGGAACCCTCTGATCAAAACGGGACTCACATCACGTGAAAGATCCTGAAATTCCATACAAGACCATACAAGTATGATTTTCATAGACCCAAACCAAGCTGAGCTACGCAATTCCGAAAATGTTAAATTTTTGCATTTCAGCCCCAAAATTTTTCCGACCTGAAATTTTTTTGAAATTTTTTCTCACGGAAATGGCATTCACGGCAAAATGGTTGGGTTTAGGAGGGAAAGTCATCAGGTCAAAAAGATGCGGGCACATTTTCCACATTTAAGAACAGTTAGCACGTACCACATTTCCTCCCCCAACTCCTTCTATGGCGGTTCCCCCAGCACCTATAAAATCACTCACTTTTGTCTTTGAGGTCGTGTAGCTACGACTATGGTCGACACACAGATTTCTCATACCTGGAAATGGATACATCTCAAAATTGTCTACACGACACAACAATCCACAACTCTCTACTTCCACCAGGGGAGGAGCTATAAGCTCTACAAAATAAAATTGAATTTCACGAAATTCAAAAGCCGAAATTAAAAAAAAACAGAACTGAGGCCCTGTGGAGCCCCCAGTGCTCTTCCATATTCCAAAAGGGCTAAGCTTTAGACCCAAAACTGTAGGAGGAGATGAGATTTCTAACTTTAGTTGCACTGTTTATATATTTACTTAGTTTTTCCCAAGGAAAAAGCTGAGAGTCAGCGCACACCACACACACACGAATATCGCAAGCTCCCCCCCATGTATCGTTGGCATGGACGGAGGTTCCCCCACCTAAAACCCCCCACCTGGGTGTGGGGTGGGGGGTGGGTGGGATGATGGGGGGATGAACCCAAGGTCCAAGGTCAATGGTGTGGTTCCGGGGGAACGGCGCTGCCAGATTTTACAGTACGTAATGCAAAAATAAAAATTCACCAACCTACCAAACTAATTAATGAATTCTGATTCCTGTCAATTCAATTAAATAATCTCCAGCCAATTAATTTTAATAACCAAATTTTTAAGTGATTTTTTTTAAATTACTTCTAGATAATTGTAATTATATGCTATTTTACCATGATTAGAGTGGAACATGACGGAAATTACCGCTATGGGTTGCGCATGTATAATTTTATAGTTATTAAATACAATGTGTTACTGTAAAACGGATAGAAATTGAGTTTCAAGAGAAAAACGGTACTTAAACTTTTACGTAATCAATTGGAATAGCTTAGAGAGAGGATGAAGAATTTTCTTTAAACAAAGAAAATAATAATTAGTTTTCTATAAAAGAGTTTGAGGGGAAACTAACATAAAAATTAAAGGAACAAAAGTAATAAAAGTTGACAAAGAGCAAGAAACTAAACAGTGTCTAATTGCATAATATTGTCACGCTACATGATAACAGTCAAACGGAAAAATGAATATGTGTAAATAAAACAATAGCGTGATATAAATATTCGAATGTATATCTTTTCACTAGGTAGCATGCCGCACGTTTCTATCACGCCAATACATAATTCCACCAAATAACAAACTATAAAACTGATATCGTCACGATAATTTATAATTTCTGTTATCTTTTCACTGAGCAGCGTGCCGCACGTTTCTGTCACGCCAACACATAATTCCATCCGATATCAAACTATACAATTGATATCGTCACGCCAATTTATATTTTCTGTCATCATTGTACTAAGTTGCGTAACGCACGTTTCTTTCACGCTAAAACATTATTCCATTCAAAAGTATAGTATACAATTTAATAATTAATATGTCGTCACGCTAATTTCTATTTCTATTTTATTCTCACTAACTAGTGTACTTCCCATCACAATTTATGGGTTATCAATAGTAAAAGAAAAAATATTATTAATTAAAGATATATATATTCAAAGAATATATTTGAAGGAATTAATTAAAAAAAAAGTTGTTTAAAAAAATGTATTCAGACAGAAAAATATGTAAAACAATTGAGCCAAGAAATTTGAGTCAAAAAATTTGAGTCAAAAAAATTTGAGTCAAAAAAATTTGAGTCAAAAAAATTTGAGTCAAAAAAATTTGAGTCAAAAAAATTTGAGTCAAAAAAATTTGAGTCAAAAAAATTTGAGTCAAAAAAATTTGAGTCAAAAAAAAATTTGAGTCAAAAAAAATTTGAGTCAAAAAAATTTGAGTCATCAAATTGAGTCAAAAAAATTGATTCAAAAAATTTAATTTTCTGCATTTTAGACAGTTGCGTGAGCGTGCACGCCAATTATTTTAATTTAGACATTTGCGTGAGCGTGCACGCCATTTTCTAAAATTTTTCTGCGTTTTTGACAGTTGCGTGAGCGTGCACGCCAATTATTTTTTTTCCGCATTTTAGACAGTTGCGTGAGCGTGCACGCCAATTATTTTAATTTAGACATTTGCGTGAGCGTGCACGCCTTTTTTTTATTTTTTCTGCGTTTTTGACAGTTGCGTGAGCGTGCACGCCAGTTCTTTTTTTTCCGCATTTTAGACGGTTGCGTGAGCGTGCACGCCAATTATTTTAATTTAGACATTTGCGTGAGCGTGCACGCCATTTTTAAAATTTTTCTGCGTTTTTGACAGTTGCGTGAGCGTGCACGCCAATTCTTTTTTTTCCGCATTTTAGACAGTTGCGTGAGCGTGCACGCCAATTATTTTAATTTAGACATTTGCGTGAGCGTGAACGCCTTTTTTTTCTGCGTTTTTGACAGTTGCGTGAGCGTGCACGCCAGTTCTTTTTTTTTCCGCATTTTAGACAGTTGCGTGAGCGTGCACGCCAATTAATTTAATTTAGACATTTGCGTGAGCGTGCACGCCATTTTTTAAAAATTTTCTGCGTTTTTGACAGTTGCGTGAGCGTGCACGCCAATTATTTTTTTTCCGCATTTTAGACAGTTGCGTGAGCGTGCACGCCAATTATTTTAATTTAGACATTTGCGTGAGCGTGCACGCCTTTTTTTTATTTTTTCTGCGTTTTTGACAGTTGCGTGAGCGTGCACGCCAGTTCTTTTTTTTCCGCATTTTAGACAGTTGCGTGAGCGTGCACGCCAATTATTTTAATTTAGACATTTGCGTGAGCGTGCACGCCATTTTTTAAAAATTTTCTGCGTTTTTGACAGTTGCGTGAGCGTGCACGCCAATTATTTTTTTTCCGCATTTTAGACAGTTGCGTGAGCGTGCACGCCAATTATTTTAATTTAGACATTTGAGTGAGCGTGCACGCTATTTTTTTATTTTTTATGCGTTTTTGACAGTTGCGTGAGCGTGCACGCCAATTATTTTAATTTAGACATTTACGTGAGCGTGCACGCCATTTTTTTATTTTTCTGCGTTTTTGACAGTTGCGTGAGCGTGCACGCCAGTTCTTTTTTTTTCCGCATTTTAGACAGTTGCGTGAGCGTGCACGCCAATCATTTTAATTTAGACATTTGCGTGATCGTGCACGCCATTTTTTAAAAAATTTCTGCGTTTTTGACAGTTGCGTGAGCGTGCACGCCAGTTATTTTTTTTCCGCATTTTAGACAGTTGCGTGAGCGTGCATGCCAATTATTTTAATTTAGACATTTGCGTGAGCGTGCACGCCATTTTTTTTATTTTTTTCTGCATTTTTGACAGTTGCGTGAGCGTGCACGCCAATTCTTTTTTTCCGCATTTTAGACATTTGCGTGAGCGTGCACGCCAATTATTTTAATTTAGACATTTGCGTGAGCGTGCACGCCATTTTTTTTCTGCGTTTCTGACAGTTGCGTGAGCGTGCACGCCAATTCTTTTTTTTCCGCATTTTAGACAGTTGCGTGAGCGTGCACGCCAATTATTTTAATTTAGACATTTGCGTGAGCGTGCACGCCATTTTTTAAAAAAATTTCTGCGTTTTTGACAGTTGCGTGAGCGTGCACGCCAATTATTTTTTTTCCGCATTTTAAACAGTTGCGTGAGCGTGCACGCCAATTATTTTAATTTAGACATTTGCGTGAGCGTGCACGTCATTTTTTTAATTTTTCCGCGTTTTAGACAGTTGCGTGAGCGTGCACGCCAATAATTTTTTTTCCGCATTTTAGACAGTTGCGTGAGCGTGCACGCCAATTATTTTAATTTAGACATTTGCGTGAGCGTGCACGCCATTTTTTTAAAAAATTTCTGCGTTTTTGACAGTTGCGTGAGCGTGCACGCCAATTATTTTAATTTAGACATTTGCGTGAGCGTGCACGTCATTTTTTTAATTTTTCCGCGTTTTAGACAGTTGCGTGAGCGTGCACGCCAATAATTTTTTTTCCGCATTTTAGACAGTTGCGTGAGCGTGCACGCCAATTATTTTTTTTCCGCATTTTAAACAGTTGCGTGAGCGTGCACGCCAATTATTTTAATTTAGACATTTGCGTGAGCGTGCACGTCATTTTTTTAATTTTTCCGCGTTTTAGACAGTTGCGTGAGCGTGCACGCCAATAATTTTTTTTCCGCATTTTAGACAGTTGCGTGAGCGTGCACGCCAAGAAATTCCATAAAATTCCACTTTTCCATATTTTAGTCAACTTAGTTGCGTGGGCGTGCACGCAAATTCCTTTTTTCCGGCTTTTAGACAGTGGCGTGAGCGTGCACGCTCACGCCGATTATTAATTCTTTTCCGTCTTTTAGATACTGCCGATATTTAGCTATTAATTCCTATATTGCAATTAATTTTTTGAGGAGAAACATTTTTTTGAGGAGAAACACCAACATTTTCCCAATTTATCCACCAAAAATTAATGGTAACATGAATAAATAGTTGAAATTCCAACGACTTTGCCAGAATATTATTTTGAAAGGGAAAAAATTTACCACTAAATACAGACTGGCCTACAACAATTATCAAATTCACTCCATATATCATTAATCTTCTTTCAAATTACCTATCTAATAGAAAGTACAGTGGTGTGCACTGTGCCGTAATCTGGTGCGCCGCTCAGCTTTTAGATACGTATCAAATAGTTACACACTTGGCTGAAGTAATAACTTTTTTGAAAAATCTTATCTAGTAAACTAGAATTAGCTAGGTAGGTAGCTAGCAGATTTAAGGCCTTGTTAAATCAAATGGTGCGAGTTGGCCTAGCCAATCCAGTCTGTATATGGTGCTGGTGCACAAAATCCCACTGACTTTTTGAAAAAGCTGAATAAATCCACCATAAATTTCCATTAATTTGGCTGATCCACCAACATTTTCCAAATTTATCCACCGAAAATTAATGGTAATATAGGAATAAATAGCTAAAATCCACTGACTTTGCCAGAATATTATTTTCACAGGGGAAAAAATTCCACTGACATGTCGATGGAATTTACCATGAAATACAGACTGGTAGCCAGTTACTGTAGTGCAGCTACTCGCACAGTGTGACCACATCAGTCGAGTAGGTAACTGTTATGAAAATTCAATGCTATGAACATTGAAAAGCATGTCCAAACTCGCCATTTTGATAGCGAGTTTGTGACAGTATTTTTGAACCCTTCAATTGCAAATGGCGAGTTTTATCTATTTTTCTCCTATGCTACAAGCCTACAATGTTATTTTGGAGAGAATTAATGATAATTTGATCATTTTGAAGAGAATTTGTTGAATTTTGGAGAGATCTGGAGAGACAAATGGCAAGTTTATGAGACATACTATTTTACTTGGCACGTAACAAGGCCTTTAGAAAGATTGCTGGCTGTTGCAATGATGGCATTAGCTGTAGCCTAACTAAATTAGCTGAGTCTAGTCCAGTGTGTAGGTATTTGACAGTAAATTTGCCTAGGTACCTACTATCTTGAATTCTTGATTGATTGAATATTTTGTTTGTGTAAACAAATACTTATTCCAGCGAAGTTAGTGGATTTCTAACTAGCCATAAACTAGGTAGCTACCTACCTATTTATTTTAAAATTATTCTGATGTGAGTAATGTTATTATCATTGTTACCATTAATTTTAGTGGCAACTGGAAAAATTAGGAAAATGTTGGTGGATCTGAATCAGCCTATCAGTCATTAAATTATAAAAATATTAGTGTTACTCATACTGTCATAGTTGTAGTAAATAGATAGAAAGTATGATAAGTACACTGTACAATATTGGAACATCCTAAAATACTATACAGACGTGACATCTATTAAAACAAGTGACCTCACTCTAGTAATTTCCAAATAAAAATTGTGCATGCATATTTTCATGGAAGTTAACTTAAATAAAATATTGTTTTATCACGTTTTACACTTCAAAATCTCAAGTAGAGTAACGGTGACTGAATTTTTATTGAAAATGTCATTTTTCAAATTGTGCCTATAATATTATTTTACTATGTATATACATAATGCAATCAGGTTTATATAATAGATAATGGTCATTCAAGTGCTTTATTGTAAATACAATAGGTTACTAGGTACCATCTTCCAATTTACAAGTTTGTAAATAAGCCAACTTATAAGTGCCAGCCTGGTATTAAATATAAAAAGTTTAAAAGTTATCTAAGTACTTGAGGCTTTGGGCTCAAGTACGCTGCAAGCGGAGTGCTATTAATGAGGTTTAGTATTCGTATGAAGAGTCGCTTGGTGTTTCACACTGCGAGCAGAGCGGCGCTAAAAAAACAACTACATTAATGGCGCTCCGCTCTGCCTGTTGTGTGTTCATACCCTAACGAAACATATTGTTTATTGACATATTCTATCTATTTACTTGCCGCACCTATATAATTCTCATTTTGACATTACTTCATCTGATTTTGTGTGACGTCATTTGTTTACATCGTTTCTGAAGACTGGAATCAAGTTCACCGTCAATGAGTTTGCAACTTGTATACTTCTCTATCTATTTACTTTGGTCATTATGTCATAGTCAATAGGCACTCTGATAAGTATGTCAAATCAATCTCCAAATATTTTACTTTCAGGATACTAATTTATCAATTGTCTCCCAAAGATTTTCATATCTACCAATCTCCAAAAAGACCACAATTCTCAAAATAAAGATGTCTCCCTAAAGGCTAATGATATGTAAACATTAAACAAGTAAACAGGAATTAAAATAGATTAAATAGTCTCCCAAGATCTTGCAAACCAGACTGTATTTCATGGTAAATTCCAAAGTTTCCACTAACATGTCTGTGGAATTTTCCCCCTTTGAAAATAATATTCTAGTTAGGTTGGTGGATTTTCAGTTATTTATTCCTATATTACAATCAATTTTCAGTGGATAAATTGGAAAAATGTTGGTGGATCTGCCAAATTATTGGGAATTGTTGAGTGATTTTTTCTGCTTTTTGAAAAAGTCAGTGGGATTTTTGTGCACCAAATACAGACTGGCTTGCAAAGATATATTTCAGATTATTTCCATTTTCCTCTTAACAAGATAGCGCTCTGCTGACTGACCATGTTTGTATGCATGGAGTCGCCAATATATTGACAACTTTTGAGAGGTTAAATATGTTGTAAGAACTGTAATTTGCTTTTAAATCGGTTATAAAATAGCCATAAAGAATGCACATGTGTCAGACATGAAACCTAAAGATGTTTTTCTACTGTAAATTCTTAAGTAAGATTTCTAAGAAGTCAAATATGTACTTTAAAATGAGTAAAATTTGGTGAACTAAGTCCATTTTCTCATCAAACTGATGACTTTCCTGCCACAGTAGCCACACTATGAAACATGGCAGTGAAACCCAAACTGCAGGAACTGGTGTACAGTTAAAGTGTTATCCAAGAAATCCTGTAATTTGGCTTCAGTTTTCCCATGATATAGTCTATGTCAGTTAAAGCTAAATAATTGGCTTAGATTTCAAAAGGTCAATTCTCAGATATGTGTATTTGGCTTAAAATTTTGAATTAATTCCTATGTTCCCAAGTTTTTTTTTTTGTGAAATTTTGGTTCAAAAATTGGCTTACAATTTTCCAGCCTCCAAAACATGTCTGTTCTCAGAAAAATACATATAAATATAGGAAAAAATCAAGGATTGTTTGTACAGAAAATGTTAAGTCTGTAGATTTCACTGTTTGAGTTTCAGTGCTCCAAAAATTGACTTTTGAGGGAAAATATAAATTTACAAGATCTTGGATTCTGTTCCAGTTTCATAATTAATTCTAATGTTTACATGTAATAAATACTAAAGCATGTCCTTTCTCACCACTACATTGTTTTTTTTTATTGGAAAAAGCTATCATGTTATTTTGGAGAGGATTAATGATAATTTGATCATTTTGGATAAAAATTTAGCTTCTTTTGAAGATAGCTGGAGAGACAAGTGGAGAGTGTATGAGCCATACTCTTACTTGGTACCTGTAATAAATGAAGACAGATTTTAAAATCTTTGGAGACAAATTGTCCTCAAAATAAAATCTTGAAGAGTGATTTGACATTGATTTATAAATACAGTATTTATGTACAAACTGAAAAGTGGTTCATGATGGTATTTGTTCAAGATTCAAATTATGATATCATTATATCTATGACAACTCTGCAAAGAACTGGTTATCAATTCCTTTTGGTGAGATAATTAATCATAGCCAGAAGTTAATATAATAGAAATTAGCAATCTTAATTTTTTTCTTTTATTGAAGGTCTTTGCTGCTACTGCTACTCGAGTAGCAGTTTGTTGCAATTTTTATACTATATTTTTTTGTATAACAATATGTCTAGCTACAGCAAGAGCTAATTTTTTTTTTTTTCAGACTTTTGTATATTTAACAACATGAATTATGATTTAGAGCAAATCCTAGTAAATAGCAATCTGCAATGCTTAATCAGCAAATTATTTGAAGAAGGAATTCATGATGTTGATACCTTCAAGCTATTGAAGACTAGCTCAGATAGTGATTTGGTTTGTTTGGCACCTAAAATTGGAGATAGATTGAAACTGAAGAGGGCGATAGAATCTTGCTACGTTAGTGATGAGTCATGCTCTGTAAGTACAGCAGATACAGTAATATTGGAACATCCCAATATGTTTTCAGAAAATATCATGGAATTAAGTGATGCTAGCATTGATTTACAATGTTCAACACCTAAGAATGAATCTATAGTTTCTGATTCAAGCTTTGAGAAAAAAAATAATTCAGTACTCTCCCAAGACATTGGAAAGAATGAGCCTTCCCAGAAAAAAAGAAGAATCTGTGTTGATAAATTTGATAAAGTATCTATTATGAAATGGCTAGAAGACTGTGGACGAGGAAAGGCACTTATTGATGCTTATAAAGGAACTCCTCATCTAACATCTAAAAATCAGGATACAGTTTGTCAAATAGTTATGGACCATTTGATCAAAGATGAAAGTTGTTCTCTGACTTCAGAAGGCTTTTCAAAAATAGCTGACATTATTGTTTCTATATTTCACCAGGAAAGTAAACAAGTTTATTTCCTAGAAAGGCTTTCAGGAAAAAGGAAAGTTGTAGCTGGAAAGTTATACAATAGATATGTCAATAATAAGTGCACTATCAGAAAAATAACAAAACCAAATAACACAAGCAGTATTGTTGAAGAAGCAACAAGAATCTCTGAAGAAGAAAATGAAATAATTCTATGGTTGAAACATAATACTCAACCTTGGGAAACTGTAATCACTAAGTGGACTGAAACCTCACACTTACGTGTTAAAACAGAGAATTTTCAATCTGACATGGCAGATATGATTGTCAAATGGCCACTTCTGAAAAATGCAATGGGTTACTCACTGGTAAGGATTTGGGCTGCCTACATTTTTTTAGTGTTTGATATTGCAATCTTGTTAGGGAGGAAATATTTACCAAATAACCAAATTATATTTCTTTTTAGATCGAAATTGATTACAGCAAACTGTATCCTGATCATGATTCTTTGAAGTACATGTCTAACTGGGACAAAATAGTTGGAAAATTGCTTGATCTTCTTTGTTCAGATGGTGGATCTAAACTAAAGGATGTGGATGAATTTCAAACTGGTATGTAATCTCATCTAAAATGTATTTTTGTTTTATGTGTGAACTGAACTGATTTATTTTTCTCATAAATGCTTCAATACTAATTTTTCTATATTGTGTTGCACAGATGACTTGCGAGATATAGCAATATTGTCTGCTCTTCCTCGGTGTCTTGGCTCTGGTGTTCGACGTCATAAGGGTAAAACTTGGAAGCCTTCTCTTGAAGAGTGTCAGGATGGTTTCATTAAGCATGTACATGTGAGTTATTTATTTTTCTATTTATATTTCATATGAATAGCCTCTTGAATTCTGTTATATATCGTGTTAGAGATACCAGATAGTTCATATCTAATATCTTCAATATATACTTGTAATAATCTTATATTATTAATTTAATATACTATATCTAAATCATATGATTTATTTCTAAATTGAATATTAATTTTCAGGAAGTATCTGAAATAGGTGAATACATAGATAAACGCCGCACTTCACTTCAACCTCTTGGACTCTCCGTTCAACCTTCAATCTTTGCTGTTCACCACCATGATGATGTCCTGTCCTACTATGTACAGTTGGAAGATATTAAGTATAAATTTAACACTATCATCAAGGCACTCGGAGTCTGTTTCTACATATTCCAAGTTTTCAACTTAGAGTATCCCTATGAAGCTAAGAATGCGTGGACTTTTCTTCAACGGTGTTTATTCAAATTGCCGTTGAAATTGGATAAATTGTCCCCACAAGTTTGTAATTTTGAAAATTTGCTTAATCAGAACACAGAGTAGCTACATACTTCTTCAATTTCTCTTAGCTTCAAAATTGTGTTCAAGAAATTTTTTGTAAGTGAATAAGGATTAAATTGTTCTCATTTTATTTGAAATTGACAAGCTATAGTATCATTTAAATTATAATTTTGAGAGTGAAAAAGGACTGAAGGTTTTTATTTCATTCAAAACTAACAAGAAGCTAAATAAATCTTGTTTTTTTTTTTTTGGTTCTGTAAATTTAGAATCATTTAAAGAACTTCATATTCATGAACTTCAAATCAGTACTGGTACTTAATATCAGTGCTAAGATCTTTTTGTTACTATAGGATATGTATAAGTTCTTCTATAAAATTATATTGTCAGGAACAGTACTTCAGTATGATGATGATGTAAACTTAAATTGAATTGAAAGATACATTTTTTGTTCAAGGAGATAGTTTGATCTGTTATTTTTGTGTTCTGTTCTAACCTTTCCTACTGTATCTTTTGTTATTATTTTTGTAGTTACTATTATATATTTCAAATAAAGTTTCATTCAATTTAAAGCTGTGTATCATTTACTTTAAACAGCATGTCCTATTTATGAAAAATTATTTACCTATTTAATTTGACTAGGTTTACTATTAATTTTAATTAGGTGTGCTACTTAAGTTAAATAGTGAAGATGGTGTACATGATAAGTTATGCTATTTGGATCAAATAACTATTCTATTTAATCTAATTAACATTAATGATCATTCCAACTAACAAATCTTAGTTCAAATAATTAACGTGTTATTAGCTTCAATCAACTTCTTTGTTCATTTTAAATAACATTTTCTATTTGGTCTAATCAACATTGATAATTATCTTAAATAACAAACTTTTATTGAAACAATTAACTTGTTATTAAATTCAATTAACATTTTCTATTTATGATAATCATTTTTTCTGTTTATGCCAAATAACTTATGCTTGGTTTCCCAAATATGTCCGTGTTCATTAAATCAATTAGAAATTGCTAATAAGCTAATTATCAAATAGAAATTGTTATTTGATCCAAATAGTTTTTTTTCTCTGTGTAAGACTCCCAACTATGATGATTTGACATCTATCAAAAAACAACGTTCCAGTCGCTAACTGTTGCAACCAATTGCTATTGCTACGTATTATAATTATATGATTAGAATCAATCTTAAATCCATTAAAAACATTCCCAAATTTAATTTCATAGCTTTCGAGTAGTATAAATTTATATGTTATTTATCATTTATTAGTAGTAATTACTAAATACCAAGTGTTATATATGAATATATTTTTCATACATTTGTTGTTTTAATATTCCACTTGCAAACTTTTTAAATTGAATAATTTATTTGATAAAAACTCCCAAGTACACCCGCTAAATTATCATTTTATCTTCGGGGTCCAACGCTAAAACTGTTTTCTATGCAGGGGTCCCTGAAGAAAACGCTATAGGGAACCGCAGCGATAAAGGATGGCGCTACACGTGAAACATTATATGTTTTCTATTTTGATTAAGAAATTTTGAACAATAGTTCTAAGATATAAATGAATATCTCATTATTTAATTGAATGCAAAGGTATGGTTATGCAATTTTAGTATAGAAAACATCGAAAATCCTAATTTCAGCAAAATGATCAGACCAATCGTTGCTATCGACTCTGAATCTATGTCAAAGAGTGAAGTTTTTAATTGATGTGATTCAAAATGAAGTAAAAATATGTTATTCCAATGTTCATTATCTTTCAACAGTAATTCTTTCGAACCTCTTTCCGAAGATATTCCTTTCAAATCATATTCCTCAGATCGTTTCCTATCATATTCCTTAGACTTTTCCTCATCATATTTTTTAGATCCTTTTCCATCATATTCCTTAGATCATGCTGTAGCATATTCCATCCATCCTCTTCGATCCTAAAAATTCTTATAATCATTCCATTGATGTTTTCTCAGTATTTCATTTCTGTTTTCCCAGTATTCCATTGACCTTCTCCCAGTATTCCATTATTGTTCTCATAGTATTCCATTATTTTTCTCCTAGTATTTAATTGATGTTATCTCAGTATATTATTGATATTCGCCAGTATTCCATTGATATTAGCCAGTATTCCATTGATATTAGCCAGTATTCCATTGATATTAAACAGTATTCCATTGATATTAAACAGTATTCCATTGATATTCTCCCAGTATTCCACAGATAATCTGTACTTATCTCCTCCACTCCAATTTCGAAGTTTCTCCTCCCTATCAAAGTGATTCATCAGCCAGATTGTGGTCAGTACCGACACTCAATCAGGATACTCCTGAGTACCTTACAAAGTCTTGACGGAGTGGTTCATCTACTCTCAGGATGTACGCAATTGTCTCCATACAGCTACTCTATCATTTATTCGAAGGAATCAATTTCAGGAAAGTTTTTTTCCATTCAATAATAAAACAAGAGAAGTGATAGAAAAAGAATAGGATATATGAAAGAGAACAAACGATAAATAGGATGTAAATTGGAAATGTAATTAACAGGAGATAAGAAGATTACATAATAAAGAGTGTAATGAAAAATTGATCAATTATTTAATGTGGTTTGAAAATTAGAATGAGAAATGTATAAATGTTTCTTATCATCTTCTACATTTTGCTGAAAAACCTAGATTTCTAACAAATAGGATTCATAATTACCATTAATCCTTCCCATTATCACTAACAAAATAGATTTAAAAAATTAATCCTAAGCAAAATGATGCCAAGTAAAATTTCAAGAGCCTATCGAACATTCGTATCAAACTAATATGCAAAACCCAATATAACATCAATCTAATTCCAAAATTTTCATGAGGCAATATCTAGTCAAACCGAGACAAAAAATATAACTATAATCTAGGAACAATATCTTCACAATCTAGTAACAATATCACCTCAATCTAGGAACAATATCACCTTGATCTAGGAACAATATCACGCAAATCTAGGAACAATATCGAACCCAATTTAGGAACAATATCATTATTCAGTTTAGGCACGAATATCACCTAATCCGAGAACTTTTAAATTATATCTTGACATAATATAGCTAATATCTGGACACTATGTGACTAATTTCCAGACACAATATGACTTATTTTAGATACATTTTCACTAATATATTGACAAAATATGACAAAAAACTATGATGAATACTAAGCTACCTAATCAATCTTGGTTCAATATCATTCAAAATGGGTTCTACAATCTACATTAATCCAATGCAGACACGACATCACCCTCCCAGGCAGCAAGGATTTATTCCTGGGATATTAAGGGAATATCCCAGGAATATATCCTTCTTCCCAGGGTTATTCCCTTAATATCCCAGGAATAATGCTTGCTACCTGGGCTAGTGCAGTGGTTCTCAAACTCCATACAGTCTGAATGTATTTGAAGTAGTATCAAATAGATATAGGCTATAGTAAATAAGACTATAATATATCATGATTAAGTTAATTATATACAATATGTAACCTATATATTAGAAGCCATAGTTCTTAAACCTTTTAATTATATTTATTTCAGGAATATTATTTTGAACTTGTACAATATTCACAAAACAATGGATAGTTGTAAGAAAATTAGTTTATAACTGTCTAAATAGTGGTGTAATAAAACAACGATTTTTTAAAGGAAAATAGTATAACTTTGTTATTTTTGTAAACATTTGAATCTCTTATCTGGACAATTGTTCCAAGAATTCAACGTAGCGCTCGTGCTAAACCTCTGACTTGCCATAATTTGAGAATCACTGCGCCTAGTGTGTAGGCACGATATAACTCCCATAGAGTTACAACATTAACTATCTTCCTACTCACCACGGTGGAGTGTGAAGGAAGTCTTTCCTCGTCCAGGAACCACAGAACAGTTGCCTCTGGTTTACTTCCCGCCACTTCACACTTAATATCGTAAGATTTGGTGGCTGTGAGAGAGGGCTTTGGCCCGAGGATTTTTACCAGTGAGGGCTTTACTGAAAGAAGTAGGGAATGCACATGTTATATAGTTTATAATTTGTTCTATTTTATTCTCAAACAAGGTAAAGAGAAATTTATTTTATTTCGATCCATTACATTCGTCAAATTACTAATGATTTGGACTTTCTCATATATGAAAACTATAAAATTTTAATCAAATTATTTGACTCACAGTTGACAATTAGAGTCACAGAAGCTTCCAAAGGCATCAATTTGGGCACAGTCGCCACGCATCGCAAACTTTCAGTCACTAAAGTCCGGTCTGCTGACGTTACGACAAGGCTATTGGTTGTGACGTCATCTTTTGACTCATACTTGTCGTCGAGCATACGATTACCAATGTACCATAACAATTTAGGCTGCGGTCGTCCTGTAAATATGAACATTGTAGGTATTCTTGAATCGCAGTGACCAAGAAAGTGGGAAATTAAAACAGTTAATAAGCCGCAGATAAAATACTTTGAAAACTACCTCCCGTCTCCCAAATAGAAAGTACTTTTAGTTTAAGTTAATTGAAATATATTTCTATTCATTACTATACATATATACCTAACTTCAAAATGGTTATCACTTGAGTGAATAATATGAATCCATTTGTTGATGAATCACACCATACGAAGAGGTGAAATTTGTGTTAGCCCCAATCAGACTGATAAATATTGGTCTCTAAAAGACTGAATGCGTTGGATTCACTACACATTTGAGTTTAGGAAACAAGTTGATTAAATTGTATGATTATATCTCATTTAGTAGCATTTATCATATATGTAAATGTACTGTGCAAATTTTTATTTACCCACGATTGATTGGAACAAAGTTATTACTATGAATGACTTATGTTTGAACTGTGTACGTTATTCTTGGAGTAGGGTACCATATCTAGAGGTAGTGTGTACGTGAGCTATTTTCCAAGTTACTGTTATTTCGAGGACAATTAATTGCAAATAATAACTATAAATTGGTAAATATAATTGGTTCTTTTAATTGTGATAAATGAAAAATATTGAAATACTAATTTTTCATTTATTTCCTGTTCTAATTGATTGTTTGGTGCGTAGCGACATCCGACAATTATGTGTACGTATGTGCGTTAGTGTCTGTGGAGGTAGTCACATGCACATGTTCTCAGTGAATTATAGAATTATATTCCATTTCATAATTGGCATAATTTTCTTCTTGGTACATGAGAATAAATTGCAGTCTAACCATTTACAAATATATATATCTAATGAAAAGAGTCATGTAATCTTAGTTGATTCAAATCGTGTATACATATATAATAGCTATTTTCAGGGTTAAGAGTATGATATAGCGCTGAATAATTGTAAACTTAGCCCTCAAAATTTTGTTCACGAGCCTAGCCACTGGCGCTCCTCACTAAGACTTATAAAATTTTAACAAATTGACTTTTCGATATCTTTTTTTGATGTTCACACATCCATTGGTGAGCACCAAAGAATAATTTTCCATTTATAAATAATTAAAAAGACAAAATAAAAATAATTTTTAGATGCAATTGTATGGGTGGCGCATATCACTCTGTTCGGACCAAAGTGAGCTGCGGAAACACTGAGACTCCGTAAGCCTAATAAAGGTTACAGGTAAATGATTATAGTGAGAAATTCAATCTCATGTAGTCAAACACACTCAGAATATCATGAATGAATAGCAGTACGGAGTATGTGTTAAAGAGTATGGCTATTGATAAAACTAATAAAGAATATCAGATTTTAAAACATTATATTTAATAGTTTACATTAATTTATTGCAGTTCACTAAATTTTAAAAATATCGATATTCATTGAATTGGGTTGAACTGATTTCTAAATCTTTAAACAGTTTTTTATAATTACCCGCAATTTTATTCATTCAAAAATCTCGATTTTGTTCAAAAAATTAATAAGTTTAAAACTGCTGTGAAAATGAGGAAATACAATGGAACTAAAAAAACATAAAATGTAGTTTGATATACAAGGTAGTAACGCTACTTTGTGCCGACAATATCTTCGTAGTTCAAATATTATTATCAAAAAACGGAGTAGTGTATCTTTTAGTTATAGGTCCCATAACTAAAGAAGAATTTAAAAAAGTCATACTTATTTACCTCCATTGACGGTGCAGTCGATGGTCAGTCTATCGCCTTCGTTGTATGGACCCAGAGAACCATTACCATCCCCTTCTGCAGTAGAGTCACTGATTTTGGGAGAGGAAGGTGCAACTGAAATAGGAAAACTATGATTAGTATGATATATAATTCATAAAACTAGAAAGGGTACCCGTAGAGTGCATAACTTCCCCACCGCAATTGAATCTTTTTGAGTTACAAATGACCTTAACATTAACTTTTGACCGGATCTCTCCCAAAATCTAATCCAGAATGATTCCTGGCCAATTACCAATCGTACCACCAAATTTTGTCAAGTTGATTGAATACTTCTGGAGTTATGCAAACATCAAGATTAATGATAAATAAATAAATATTGCCATTCGAAACAAAAACTTTCTCTATTTTACAAAGGTAAATATATGCATAACATTTCATTGAGAAAAGGTTCAAACTCAACGGTTTGTTTATGTTGAAGATGTGATGTAAAGTCTGCATTCGAATGCATTTTTTTAATTCAAGCTTTCAAATGAATAATTCTATTCATCAACATGAGAAGTACATAATTCAGTGGAAAATCCACTGTTTATTCTGATAACGTTCCATGGGTAGTTTTAACCCTAGTATCCTAGGAGCTGGTCCAAGCGGACCAGTCCACATGAAAAAATATTAATAATTTTATTTTTAAACCAATTTGGAAGTTTTCTTCTCATGACTTTCACTTTTCAACATTAATACATACGATTAGACAAAAAAGAAGATGATTAATGACAAGATACTATATGAGTATTCATTCAAATATACAGGGTGTCTCCAAAAAAACGGAACACAACTTTAAGTTATCATATTCAAAAAAACTATTCAAGGTACATGTTTCTTTCTGCTAAATTTTCCATTTTTGAACCCTTTTGCATTCCCGGTTAAATTTTCTTTAGGTTATATTCATTTTTGTGAATGTTATAAGGGTTTAATTGATGTATGGTGAAAATAGCTTTTGCACAACTTGTTAGTAAACCAAAGAAATATTTGTCTCTTATCTTCGATTGTTAATTTTATTTTAAATAGATAACTATTCTTTGCCGTTTACCAATGGATGCGTTGATATCCAATGAAGGTTTTTATATAGACAAAATATAGAAAAATCATTTTTTTTAGATATATAACAGTTGTAGATTCGCCTGGACAAGTCCCTAGGTTACTGAGCAAACTTTGAAGGTCTAGGTTGCAGGGTTAAGCTGTGTGGGACTTTAGGTAGGTTGTATTGATGAACGTTTTTTCGTAATAGATAATATAGAAGGAAGACTAATGTATAGAGAGCATGAATGTTGTAAACAATAGCTATTAGGCACATACAAATTTTTATTTTCCAAATACGAAATTGACATAAATTTCAATTAATAAATTATGAAGATTATTTAATAAAACTGAAGATAGAGATCTCATATAGGGAGAGTTTAAAATTCACTACAATTGGTGATAATTTTTTTTGGTTTAGTTCAAGTTTTTTTTTCAGACGATGAAAAGACATCTTTCTATTCGAAAGCTTGAATCTTATAAATACTTTCAACGTTATTATATAATAATCATTTGATAAAGTGGAAATTTCAATGAATTAAAATCTCTTCAATCAAACTGCAATGAATGTAACATAATATAAATATGTGAATTTATACACTAAATCAGATGTATGTAAATAAAAGAGGCCGTGGAACGGGGTAAGAAAAACGGGTATAAAAGTCCGCAGTTATAAACAGTCGGTCTGAATCCTAAATTACCATTTCTAAAGAATTCTTTAAATTTCATTCATAGTAAATTTAATCAATAGCATTATTCCACCTGCATTAAAATGAAGTTATATATTTCCTCAGCAATTCAGAGTGCGAATAACTTTCACCAAAATACTAAAAATTGGTTGTGTAACAGTGAATAGTCACATCAATTAAATTACATTCTCTCTGTAGATTTTAAGAAACTAAATAAGAAGAAGGAAAATTAACACAGAGGTAAGAAATCTTCCACCAAGATTTTCTTTCGCTAGCAGCATCACACTGATGAAATATCATTCACTGAACCTATTCTGAAAATTATTGTCTGTAATCTCATCCAAGATATTATAATACTTGGAAGATTTTATCTTTGAAGTCCAAAAGGAGTGATAATAATATTTAAGAATATATTTAGTAGATTGAACTTCATAAATAATTTAGTCAAATACTATCTTTTATATTGAGCGACAGTGATGACTCGAATGATTATTATCATTATATATTATTGCCAATTTCATAATTATGACACTTGAAATAAATACGAATAGTATCACTAAATTATCTACTCTGTAGAAGGAAGAGACAATATACAAGAGTAATTCTACAGATTTGATATTTGACACCGCCATGAAAATGTTCTCTTGGATTAGTTAGCACAATTGACTCACATTGGAGCTGTTAATATGTAGATCGGAGCCAAATTAAACTACTAATTACCTCAGTAGAATGCGGAAGGTTATAGTTTAGCTAGCTGTCATTTTCATATCTGTTCATTCATCATCTTGTTATTCGCCTAACTCAAAAAGCTTTCAACCAAAGTGTCTGAAAGATGGTGGTAATATTGGTCATATAAATTTGGGAGCGATCCAGCCGAAGGTCAAGGGCATTCATAACTCAAATGTATTTAACCATATTGAATGAAACTTGGTGGAACGATTGGGTATTATCAGGGAACCATGTCGTTGGTTTTTGGGAGGGACTGGGTCAAAGTTCAAAGATCAAGGTCAAGGCCATATATAACTCAAAAAGCTCTCAACAAAATTGCCTGAAATTTGATAGGAAGATTATTCAATATCTAGGAACACTCTGGTAAAATTTTGGGAGCGATCCGTTCAAAGATCAAAGTCTTCTATAATTTAATAACTTGAAAAGTATTCAACCATATTGTATGATATGAAACTTGGTAGGACGTTTTTTCAATATCCAGAAACCATTAGATATTATTTTTGGAGCAAAAGTGCCAAATGTTGAGGTCAATGTCATTTATAACTCAAGTATTGAAGGAAGGTCAAGGTCATTTTTAAGTGGAAGCTTAGGTATGCACTCTACCGAGTGCGGTTCTAGGTAAATTGCTCGAAAACAATTGCTCGAAAGACAATTGCTCGAAAACAATTGCTCGAAAAACAATTGCTCGAATGAACAATTGCTCGAAAGAACAATTGCTCGAAAAACAATTGCTCGAAAAACAATTGCTCGAGCGAAAAATTGCTCGAATGAACAATTGCTCGAATTATCAAATTGCTCGAATGAACAAAATTGCTCGAATTATAAAATTGCACAGTTTTCGATTTTATAAAAGTCAGTTATTCATGAAGTGGAGCTGCACCTAACAATCCTTGTTTCTGTTTAGTAATTGGTCATTAATCATTCTATAAATGATTTTAATTATTACTCATTCTGCATAATCTTTTTTAGACCGTTTGTATAATCTCGTATGGAACATGTGAATTGGAATCATGTGGTAAATCAGTTCTACTCATATTTTTTATCATAAAACCCGAAAAAATTTGTAGATTCATTAAAACTCTGACATAACTTTGAATTATTTCACCTATTGAGGTGCCACATACAGATAGGCAAGTAATAAATATGTTTTCGGGTTTTATGATAAAAAAACATGAATAGTAGTGATTCACCACATGATTCCAATTCACATGTTACATACGAGATGACACAACGTCTAAAAAAGATTATGCAGAATGAGTAATAATTAAAAACATTTATAAAATGATTAATGATCAATTACTAAACAGAAACAAGGATTGTTAGGTGCAGCTCCACTTCATGAATAACTGACTTTTATAAAATCGCAAACTGTACAATTTTATAATTCGAGCAATTTCGTTCATTCGAGCAATTTGATAATTCGAGCAATTGTTCATTCGAGCAATTGGATAATTCGAGCAATTGTTTTTCGAGCAATTGTCTTTCGAGCAATTGTTCTTTCGAGCAATTGTTCATTCGAGCAATTGTTTTTCGAGCAATTGTTTTCTCTAGCAATTGTTTTCGAACAATTTACCGGCTACCACCGAGTGCACATAATCAAGTTTATGTATCTATCCAACCTTATCAATAGAAGAATATTTGCAATAAAAACACTTTTTTCAAAGAATCTAGATCATGCATTTAGAAAGATGTGCAACACTTAAACTAGAAAAGTCTTGGAAAACAATTGATCTATTTTTATTTGTTGTTTTTTTGTGTGTGTTGTTAATGAGTAAATGAATTGCCAGTAATGGTTAATATTCACACTCTCTGTAGGTAGGGTTAAACGTCAAAGTTGTAGTTTATATCCTTAAAGAGGAGAAATTAACAGACAATTAAATTAGCGAAATGATAGAAGAGGGGAAAATTGTGAAGACTTTCAGTTAAATATATAGAGGTTATTATTAAATTGAGTTTAGTCGTTAGAATTACTTGATTAAGCCGTGGGCAATATTTATATCAATAAACTGTTATTAATTAATGAAAGTGTGTAAGGGGAGAAGGAACACTTTTCAATCAGAGTTGAGAAGTTTATTAAAATGTAAATAATAGAAAACTCTGGAAGAAATAAGATAGAAAAATGGAAAAAAGAACAAAAAATAATTATATTTTCATCCTCAGTCATTTAAAGTACCCCTCCAGTCATGTAAATGGTCAGTCCAATCATTAAAAAATTCACTGCAGTCATTTGAAAATTCAATATAGTCATTTAAAGATTAACTCCTGTCATTTGAAATTTAATATCAGTCATTTAAAGGTCAAATATAGTCATTTAAAGATTCACTGCAGTCATTTAAAAGTTCACTCCAGGCATTTAAAGGTTCGCTCCAGTCATTTAAAGTTTCATTCCAGTCATTTAAAGGTCCACTGTATTCATATGAAGGTGTAATCCAGTCATCCAAATGTCATCAAGCTTCCTCGTAATTTGAGTTAAGTTCAGCCCCTCATGGTGGTCGAAATAAGAAGCCCATTTCTCCCGAAGAATTCTGTCGGGATAAAGCCAATAAGCAGTTGAAAAGGATAAAAGGGATTGTAGATTGAACTGACAGGATATTTGAGTTAGGACGCCTTTGTGTTCCATCAGATTGCTTTGTTTCTTCATTTAGCTCCGATACTATTTCTTTCGATGACTAGAGTTGTTGTCAATGCGACAAGAGGGCAATATAGTTTATCAGAGAAGAGCAACCTAACCAATAAAATGATTAATTGTAACTAATAATTAGAAATATATTATAAGAGGTTATTTAAACTCTGCGTTGAAAGTTTTTTCAGATATCAAGCTTTCGAATAGAAAGATTTCTATTCATCATCAGGAGAAGGGTGGAAAAACCTGGACCTGACAATGAATTTTATTACCAATGGTTGTATGTTGGATACCGTCTTTAAGCTATATATCCTAAAGTTTATTAATATCAACTAACAATAGATTTAGTATTGAGATATGAGACAAAGATTTAGAAAATTTGTTACTAACTTAGCAATTGCTTACTACATTAATTCTCTAAAATATTTTTACTTTCTTTGTATCTGTTACAAAATCAAGTGTGTTTTATCTCCTTGTTTTAATGTATGTTCTCTATTCTTATGTATCTTATCTATTCCTATGCGTTATTTGTTGCTATATGTGTGTCCTCTTGATCCATATGTGTGTCCTCTTTATCTTAAGTGTGTCATGTTGATCATAAGTGAGTCCTGTTGATCTAATGTGTGTCCTGTTGATCCTAAGTGTTTCCTGTAGATCTTTAGTGTGTCCTGTTGATCCTAAGTGTGTCCTATTGATCCTAAGTGTGTCCTGTTGATACCATGGGTGTCCTGATGATACTATGGGTGTCCTGTTGATACTTTGGGTGTCTTGATGATCCTAAGTGTGTCCTGATGATCCTAAGTGTGTCCTGATGATCCTAAGTGTGTCCTGATGATCCTAAGTGTGTCCTGATGATCCTAAGTGTGTCCTGATGATCCTACGGGTGTCCTGATGATCATATGTGTGTCCTGTTGATACTATTGGTGTCCTTTTGATACTATGGGTTTCTTGTTGATACTATGGGTGTCCTGTTGATCCTAAGTGTGTCCTATTAATCATAAGTGTGTCCTATTGATTCTATGTGTGTCCTGTTGATACTATGGGTGTCCGGTAGAAACTATGGGGGTCCTGATGATCCTAAGTGTGTCCTGGTGATCCTAAGTGTGTCCTGATGATCCTAAGTGTGTCCTAGAAGTTTAGTTGGAAGTTTAGGTGGAGGAAGTGAAGGTGGGAAGGAATTGTCGGTGGGGTAGTGTAGGTTGGAGATTTGTAGAGAAAATGTGGAGCTAAAATATAACTTTGTTTTGGTAAAAGGATGTATGGTGATAATATTCAAACTTTTTGATAAATGGACTCGTTGATTTTAGGTGTTTAGACCAAGACAAAAGACTTGGTATATTTCCCAATTCCTATGAAATTCACGGGGTCCAGCTGGTATATAAATATTGTAATATTCTATCATAATCCATTATTTTGTAGTTAAAATTTATATTTTACGTAATTTAACACTCACATCACTATAAGGCACTTACCAATTACAGTAAGGCTAATTACTTGACATTTACCAATGACAGTAAGGCTAATCACTAGGTACTTACCAATGACAGTAAGGCTCGTCCTGGTAACTGTTGTCGCAGCGTTCCTATAGTCAACTCTGCATCTGTACAACCCGTTGTCACCGGACTGCACATTTCTAATCAGGAGTTTCCCCAGAGAGACATTATACACAGCCCTCCCTCCAAACAACTCTGAATCTGTCCAGGTTCGACCGGAGGAGGTACGGGAATCGAAACTGTTAATGAAGAAGGATAAAGGATGTAAAAATAAAGTAAAAATAATGATAAGTACAGAATATAGTAATGTTAAGGTTGATACATGAATATCTGACCATTTCATTTGTTATTAGAATGATAGCTAATAAATCTAGAGTTTTTAAAGAAGTATTATTAGAAATATTTGTTTAAATTTGGTTATTAGCCACACTTTTCCAAACATAGAAATATTCTTTTACAGATTCAATAAAGACCTTCGTAAGAATTTCAGGCGAAACTCGAGCTATTTCAAAATAACTGTTTTTTAGTTCATTTAAGTTATTTGGACTTGTAACATATGCAACATTGTATTTAAGAGACTTCCACATGAAGAAATCGTTTGGTGATGAATCAGAGGAAGGAGGTGGCCTAGAGATACTTTTGAATCTTGAAGATCGATCTAGGTGAACTTATATATTGTGTTCTACACCTTGAATAGCTCCCATTGGAAATATCCTATTCATATTCTATACATCTAACTTGCAGGAGATGAAAAATTATTTCTTTCGAATTAGCTTGACTCTCGTCTGAGAATCTAATGTAAAAAAAATTCGAAGATGTATTCTTCCTAATAAAACTTGTTTGAATATTCAAGGCTTTTTTAGTTTTTAAGTTTATTAAGAAATGTAATAAGTCTGTCAAGATAATTTTTATTATCTAAAACTAGAAAAAAAAATTTAATCAATCAAATTATTGATTAAATGAATAACACAATTAAAGAATGGAGAGCCGACCTTTGTACTCTCACTGGCTCGAGGCGTATATCACATGTCCAGTTGGTTTTAGGTATATACCGTATATTCCACCACGGTAAATTCCAACCCGGTAAATTCCACGCCAGTATAATCCACCCTGGTGTAATCCACCCTAGATATATTCCACTCCGATATATTCCATCCCTATATTAAAGCTATCTGGAGAGATCACGGCCCAGTATAATGCACTTTTTTCAAAAAAGACTCACACATTGAAAAAATAATATTATCGTTTATTTTTTTTTATAACACAAAATAGTTTTTCTTCTTTAACTACAGTAAAAAACTTTATAATCCAAATGTAACTTCTGTAATAGAGAGAGTAAATAATTGTCCATTATCTGTCGAAATGAATTTTTGGGATTCGACCATGCAAACGATGAATAGACCTGTTTACTTTAATTCGAATAACTCGTGGTACCGGCCAAAATTTGTAAATCTGATTGATGATTTAATATATTCGATTTTATAGGTATTTTTAAGGTTATGCTTTGAACTCGTTGATCTCATCAATTAGTTGGCATTTTTGACTTCCGATTGTGCCACATTAATTTCGAGGTTATCAACTAACCAAAAACAAAACATTTTATGAAATTCAAACTAGTTTTTGAATACCAGTCCCATTCGAAAACATATCTCTATCTTTGAAAATTAACCAAATTTTGATAACTCTATTCTGACCAGCATCAAAAACTACAGCAAAACTGAAATTTTTGTTTGATTCCAAATATTCGTAATAAAGTTATGATTTTCAGAAAAAAAAGAATTTCCTGAGATTTGGAGGCCAACTGAGTTCAAATTCTGGTTATATTCATAATTTACTCTATATTTATGATATAACTCAATTTATTGGATCAATTCTTCGAAAATTTCGGTGTATTAACTTAGAATAAATTATTTCCAAACATCATTAGTCTCATTCAGCGATCGATTTGCCCGATTCGATTATTTATAATGAAATTACGTTTCCATCTCATTAATTTTTTTTTTCATTTCATCCATATTTATTTTATTTCTTATATGATCATGAAAATGGACAATTTATCGTATGTAGACTGAATCAAACCTTCTGATTTCGATTATGATATGAAGGGCCACAAGCCAAAGTCTCTTAACCGCAAAAATCGGGTTGCTCAAGGTAAAGTCTCTTAAGCGCTTAGCACCAGTGAAAACGGTTACAATCTTGGTGTGCTAAGCGCTTAACACTCACTTAAAACGGTTGGAGTTAGCAGCAAACAAGAGTCTCTTAACCGCATCTCTTTGCATAGAAAACGGAGCGAGGGTAGACTCAAGTATTAACCTTGTTCATTTTTATGTTCTTTATTAGACTCTACAATTTTTATGGATTTTAATATGTTTCCAATTTTTATTATATAATAGCGGTAGATATATTGTACTATAAAAACATTAATTTTGTGAGGCCTGCAATGATTACTTCAAATCACTTAGGTTATGAAGAATAATATAAATCACGTAATTTAAATTGACATGATGTTGTAAATTATAGCAGTTCATTTTAATTTCGATTTCATGAAAGCTGTATTTTTAAGCTGCTAATTAATTTTTATGCACTTCTTAACATCTTTATTTGCTGAAGATTTAAATTTTAAATTACATTTTCATTTTCTGTTGCTCAATATGCAAGTCTTTAATTATCTTGTTTTTAATAAAGTAATATATTTGAATAATTGTTAACATTGCATTATAGTTTTAATCACACAATATCAGGAGAGGTTAGTTGAATTAAATGTTTAGTAGAATGATGGTAGTGAACATAAATATATTTTTTAATCTATAGTAGTCAGTTCCAATCTAGTCATTTTTGCTTTAGTAATTACAAATAACTTCAAAACAATAATCTGTACTGTACAGCAAAAGAAACTGTATTTGTATTGATTATTTAACAGTGGACAAATTTCACATTTCCAAAAATAAACTTTATTAATTGTAATGTTTAGGTATATTTTAGGATTGGTGTGGGTAAACTACAGATTGGTAAATAACAAAAAACTGTGATTTCGGAATTTAACATCCTATGGACATTTCCTTTCCAAGCAAATCTTTTTATTGTTTTAATCAATGAAGCTGATGCTTCTCATCATCTTGCTGCAAATCGCATGAAATTTGATAACATATTTTTGTTATTTTTATAATAAAAAAAGAATGTACACCATTTGTTTTGATTGTCAACTAGGCATACTATAACAATTTATCATTCGTGTAAAGGTATGCAATTGGATAAACTTATTATAGGAATGTTTATATACTTTAGGAAACAAGTTATATCTTAATTAAACAAAAGCCGAAAACTTATTGTTTGTTCATAAATTTAAAATCAAAACAAAGAGTGTACAATCTTTTTTCTAAGCGTCAGGTTAGTGATTCGCTCTATTGTTGCTCACAGAGTATCAAAAACATTAAAACCAAAGAATGAAATATACTGAGCCTAATTGTACGCGGTTTGCAGAATAATGATTGTAGACCTTAGTTCTATAATATTATGTAATGATAGAAGAAATAAATCTGGCGATATTCATACAGATATTACTTTTATTAGTATCGACAATACAGATGAAGATTTCACAACTAGCTATAATAAATATATTTTAAATTTCATGAAGGATAATAATACAAATAATGAAGGAGTTTGCATGAGAACATTCCAAATGAAAAAGAATAAACTAAATGAATAGAATATATACTTACAATTACGAACCAAATACACGATGGTAAGAGGATGTAAATAATTAATGCTGTACTTCTAATTATTAATACTGTATGAAGGTACTCTAAATAATAAAAAATGTATATTAAGAAAAATACCATAAGTCAACTGTTAGCAACTAGACTAGTATAGTGCTGAAGAGACAACAATCAATGTAATAAATTTATATTAGTAGGGGATTTAACGTCCGTTTCAGAACAAAATGCCATATCACTAAAGTCAAAAGAAAATTAAATACAAAGGACTGGAAACATAAGTGAAGAAGGAAAGTGGTTACATGAGCAGTGATACAAACAACTGTTATTACAAAGCTTATGGATGCAGAAAAGCTCCTCCGTCACTTACAAAGGAATGTGATGAAAAACACAAGCACCGGTGGCTGCACTCACGGATGGAAGAGGAAAATGAAGAGGTGATAGTAAATGAAGCCTACGAGCCTACCTAACACAAAATCTAAGACCTCGTAGTTGAAGAGCATAACCCTAGCGTTATCCTCTAAAACTGCAAGTAGCGTTAAAAAATGATAAACATAGAAATCCAAAACAGTTTGGAACCCAAGCGAGGCCCCTCCCTTTTTCTTCCATTAACCATCGACAGCTTCAGGATGGAGCTCCTGGGGTCAATTGAAGAGGTACCTAAAAATGAGTATTGATGCAATATTAATAATTTAATAATGATATAAACAATAAAAACATGCTATTAAGATTCTATATTTGTTGTAAAATTCCGATAGCTAGTTATAAATAGCAGCTAGTTACATTTTTTTGATCAATTATATAGCTATTTTGAATGCAGTAAATTAGATATTTATTGTATTTCTAATATAGCTAATGCATATAGCATATTTATTTAAATTTGAGAACTAACTTTAAAATTTTAATACTTCTAATTTTACATTCAATTTTGAAGAATACAGCTAATTTTATATATTAAGTTTATTTGTTGCCAAAGAATGATCTTGGACCAATAGTTTTAGAATTAGTTAATTATATATATAACTCATTAATCAATTAACTTTAAATTACATCTACAAGAGATCAACATGATGATGACTTACAATTAGGAGCATCTACTCAAACTACACATGTATGAATGCGGTGGCAGTACTGATGTTTGAAGGCATAGCAGAGCAATCCTGGGACAGTTGCACACCTGTAAAATAAAATACATTCATTAAAAGGTCATAAAATTAAAAAGTTAGATGCATTAGAAAGTAGCAAATTCAGTTCGGAAAAATTTATTTGGATAACAGTTACCTAACTGTGGTGATCTTACATAATTTTTATCTTTTGAAGAATTTGCCAGGGAGCTCTCTGATTAAGTTTGTTATATAATTCTACAACAATCTTTAAAATAGATTTGTTCTGCTCTGTTATATAAAAATATGATAAATCATTTTAAAATAGATAGGGTGAGTAGTGAGTACCTTCCTGTGCTTGAATATAAATATTTTTCTATTTACAGTAAATGCAAATACATTTTTAACTAGCTATATTCAACTAAGTATTTTGTTATAAACATAAGCTAAATGCTCGAGTTCATAATAACCTACTTCTATATTATTTTATTCTTTCCCATCACTAAACTGTTTACTTTAGAACAGCAAGCTGTTGTGCATAATAAAAATTAAAAAAAAATAAACAGATCAGTTGTTCAAATGAATATATCATATTTTTAAGATTATTTGGATGAAAAGAGGATGGTACTTTATACTGAATATTAATTTTCGCATCAAATTAGCTACCGAGTTTAAATTCACTACACATTTCCCAGTAGCTAGCTAGATATTGTTTTCCATCTTCACTTTTATCAAGATAATTATGAACTTTCTTTGCTATATTTAGATTGATTGTAATGACAAAATAGAACTACTTTGGCAATAGAATAACATTTTATGACATTGGTTAGATAATGAGACTTGACTTAATTTACAAAAAAATGTTCATAATTTATTTGTGAGATAACTTAGCTGCAAACATTTGATAAATATTAAACACAACATTCTCATTCAAAGAGATCAAAAAAAAAAAAGATTCAAAATATTCAATTTTTGAACATTTTTAGGAGAAAAATCATTGTTAATATCAATTAGCCAACTTCAGACACATTATTATGTAGTTATGGTACTTTAATTAGCTATAGCTACCTTCAACATATAAATACAGTGAAAAGTCTACTCACATAGCAAATCAAGATGACACTGTAAGTTATCCAAGGGTGAAGTATCAGGAGATGTCCTTTTCCAAGTCTTGATAGATTTATCTGAAAGGAATAATAGTTCAGAAATTTTGTTAAGCATATTACTGATAAGAAAATTTAACTGTTCATGGCACACAACACACAGCATATTGATAAATTATAGCTACTATATTTAATTATCAAAACATAAAATTTAAAATATTTTCAACAGGTTGCATAGATCATAAGATTCCTTCTTTAGATGGTTTCAAAGTTTTTGTTCTCTAAGTTGACCTTTATTATCAACTGTCCTATTCTTAAGCCAAAAATGAGTAGCTTTTCAGAATATTTTTATACCAATAACTTGACTACCAGTAAGTAGCTACACAAAAATTGTATCACCCATTGCCGCCATAACCCAAAAACAAAAAAGGAGTTTCAAGTTTATGAATATAAGCTAAATAATTGTTTAGTAGTCATATTTTCTATTTCATTTTCCAAATGTTTTAATTCATAGTTGAAATTTAAATACAACATCTTTTTTTGATAACTGTAGCCAATGCAAAATATTTGCAAGTTTGAATGAAATCACAGATAAACCAATCCGCACATTTATAGACAATAACATATTAAATTTAGCGTCAAAATAATATGACTGCGATTATTTACCCCACAAATGCGATGCAATTACCCTAATTCTTAGTAAATGTATGCTGTTAAATGATTAACCATCAGAGATACAAGATTGAAAATAGGTACACATCATTATCGAAATGATATTTTAGGATGGTTATAAGTATGGAGCTTCTTCCTGAATTGGTTCTTATGCTAGATCAAAGTTTGCAGGAAAGTGAGATGGAATAGTAGAATACCCTAGACGATGATAGGATTTAGTGAAAAATGATTAAATTGGAATTAAAAGTAGCTACTTTACTTGCTTTGATGCTCTCAATAGGTAAGACTGTTATTATGTACATGAATCTACAAATTAACTCTTTAGCTGAGGATTTTCAAATTCATTTCAATGTTAGAATGGAGAGAAATTCTTTAGCAATTTCAAATATATATATTTTTGAAAATGAAAATACTGGACTTATTAAGCATTTTGCTCATAATTATACTTCAATTAGTAATATGGATCGAAGTTTGGTACTCCAGTTCTATCCAAATTAAATTGGCTATTTAACTAACAATATAGGTTTTACTGTAAGCATGTTAAGATACCTAAACTCATCATTCTTATCTCACCCAAACTTATAAAGTATGCTATGTAATATCTCATCAATATTTGATACACCAAAATAAAAAAATATTTTAAAAAATCTGCAATATACTGGGTGGCACGAAAGAAATGAAACCCATTTTCAAATTTTAGTCATTACTCATCAAGATTTTGGCTACAAGTTACAAGTCATGACCCCACTTTGATAAATTCTGCTGGCCAACAAATGAATTTTGGAGGATAAATACTTCGTTTTATAAAATTTGCATCAATTCAATCTTAATATTTGAAATCTGCAAAACTTCGGAGTTAGGTAATCAATTCATCAGTAAAGTCCTAATTTTCAAAAGTGGGCCTCAACACTCCATTCCCATTTTAAATATTTCCATCTGTGGAGCAAATACTGCCTATTTGCCAAAGTAAGCTGTTATGCAGTGGTGTGAGCACTATTGGCTGGTAGCTATTAACAGCCATATTTTATTGTATTTTGAACTTTTTGCAAGACACTGACAAACTCATCAAGATTTTCATAGATTATTTTCTAGTAGCCAATACTTCAACAACATACTACTTAGGTATGTTCTACTTAACAAAGAATATCATTATTAAACTAATCACTGTAATCTAGATTTTACAATTAAAATAATAATTTACCTAATACATACAAATAACAGATTCAGACATACTTCAAAAAGTCAATAATCAATAGTTTGGAGTGTTAATTCTCCCAATTAGGTTGGTTTTATTTTTTGTACTTAAGTATTTTTATTATAGGGTGTAGCTACTCTAAGCTTAATATTATAATAAAATTAAATTAATGGAAACTTCATAATAAAGAGTATTTAGTTTGTAAAATTAATTTGTTGGCCTAAATAATTTTTGATAGTGGTTTTCAGACTATTATTTATAGCAATATTTGCTTAGAAGAATTAGTTCAAATTTTAGCACAAATAAATATTTGAAATTAAATGTTGAATTATCAATATAACAACAAACTTTTGGACATAACCCATTATGTAATTGGTCCACAAGAAAAAAAATCCAATAGCTTATTTCCAATTTAATTAATAGTAAACATTAATTAATGATAAACATAAGCATTAATAGTAAGCATAAGAATTAATAGCTAGAAATCCACCGACGTTGCTGGAATATTATTTTCAAAGGGGAAAAACTATATTTAACTGTGAAAGAAACAAAAAAGTGACTAGGTAAGTAGCTAGGTTAAAACTTAAAGTAAATAATAACTAGTATCCTTTGGCTACACTGCAAGAACTGGTAAAGTGTTCAAGAAATCCTCTAGTTTGCTTTCTGTTCTCAGTAAATTGTAAAATACATGTAAATATAAGAAAATTAAACATTGTAAGTACAGAAAATGTTGAAAAATTCCCATGCTATCATACTCTTGGTCTATGTAGTAAGTAATCAATTTTAGCTAATGCCCATCAGTCTTAACTATTCTTCAAAGGCTGGAGAAAAGACCAAGATATTATGGTAACAAGTTGATAGATTCTGCCCACATCTCAGTCTGCAAAATATAGGACATTCTCAACATTTCCTGTGACAACAATCCTTAATATGAATATCTTAATATGAATATCATATCCCCCTATACTAATTATATTTAGCTACATGTATTTTTTACTATTTTACATTATTAAGTCGAGAACAAATAGCAAAATAAGAGGTGAAGATTTCTTGGAGAACAGTTTACCAGTTCGTACAGTCTGGGAATCTGCCAAGACAGGCCAATCGAGAACTATAGAGTGTTCAAAAATAAATCCTCTATTTAGGCTTCTGTTCTCAGTAAACTACATGTAAATATAGTAGAAAATTAGAGATTGTTCACACAGAATTTCAGAAAATCTTAAAAATGTCCCATTTTCTGCTAACTGACTGGGAATCTGCTGATAAGCTGAGCTTAATAGCATGAGCTCAACATCAAATTAAAATATCTGAAAGTCAGGAGACCCTGAAGTCACTGAAAGAAGCTACATTATGCAGAATGGGCTAGGATATCTGAAATTTTTGAGTTATAAATAACAGCCTTAACTCTGCTTAGATATTGATATTAGCTGTATTAGGTACATAAATTAAATTTATAATACCAAGTTGTTTTTACAAAATTACAGATAGTGCCTAGAAACCTACCTATATAATTTAGCTACACTATGAATATTTAATAATGAAACAAGAAACAGATAATTGGATACTACTCATCCTGAGTCATCCAGTCTTCAAAGCGCATTCATATCCCCGAAGACCTTTGGAGACAAATTTTGAGGGAAAATAATTAATTTTCCTAATCAATTCCAATGTTTACATGTATTTGTGTTTTTATTGGAGACATTTTGCAAAAGTCTGGTCATTTTGGAGACAGATTTGAAAATCTTTGAGACAGATTTACCACACTTTACAGACTGGTTACTCATACACTCATACTAGGTCCTACCTACTCCACTAACTGCAGCTCCAGGTAAAATTGTAATTCTCATAAACTCTCTACCTACTTGTCCCTTCAAGATTTAAGACTCCAGCCTCCAGGTAATAAAGCATGTCCAAACTGAGGCAAACTCGCCATTTTAATGGCGAGTTTGAGCCAGACTTAGATATTTTGAGCCCTTCAATTGCAAATGGAGAGAAATATCTAATTTTCTCTTATGCTACACTACATTTAAAATGTTATTTTGGGGAGATTTAATGATAATTTGGTCATTTTGGAGAGAAATTTGGTGATTTTTGAAGAGAAATGGAGTGACAAATGGAGAGTTTATTAAACAAAGAGATATACTATTTTACTATGGTCTTAAGCTAGCCTGAGCTAGGCTCAAATTGTCATAAATTATATCCTAAAAAACATTGTATGATCGTACTAATTGTAGGACTACCCAGAGGCAAGAATAACTAGGAGAAATGTCTCCTACTGCCTGAACCAGACTGCATTTTATGGTAAATTCCGCTGACATGTCGGTGGAATTTTGCCCTCTTTGAAAATAAAATTCTAGCTAAGTTGGTGGATTTCTAGCTCTTGCTGCTCTGTATTCCTAACTATGTAACCATTAATCTTCAATTTTTAGTAGAAAATCAGCCTAATTTTTGGAAATTGTTGGTGTATTTTTTCAACTTTTAGAAAAAGTCAGTGGAATTTTGTGCACCAAATACAGATTGATATCTACATTTGCAATGAAGGCCCGAAGTTCTTAATTTGCTCAAAATAATTGTCATTAACCCACAAATAAAATAGCAAGAATGGACATCCAAATCATCCATATTTCAGAGGCTGGTAAATTGTACCTAAGCCAATTTGGCTCATTTTTCTTGTTTTGAAAATTCAAGCCAAAAATTATCATTGGAAGTTGGAACATAGGAATTAATTCATAATTTTAAGCCAATTAGGAATAGGTATCTGATTATTATCTTTTGAAATATTATCATGGATAGACATAAGTTTTAATAGGTACTAGTCAGTGAGCCACAAGGTAGTTAGTACTTAGTACCTGGGGCTGGGGTTTATATAAAAGTTTATTAACTGGCCCGGCTAGTCTGTATTTGGTCCACAAAATTCCACTGACTTTTTGAAAAAGTTGAAAAAATCCACCATAAATTTCCAGTAATTTGGCTGATCCACCAACATTTTGTAATTTTACACATTTTTCCACCGAAAATTAATGATAATATAGGAATAAATAGCTAAAAATCCACCAACTTTGCTAGAAAACTTCCACCGACATGTCAGAGGAATTTACCATGAAATACAGACTCCATGTATAAGAGCATGTCAGTTAAAGCCAATTAATTAGCTTATATTTGAAATGGTCAAATCTCAGATATGTCTAATTGGCTTTAAATTTTGAATTAATTCCTTTTTTTCCCATGTTAATTTTCGCTTGAAATCTTCAAAAAATGAGCCAAATTGGCTTGGTTCATATTTTTTATTAAATTTTGGCTCAAAAATTGGCTTACAATTTTCCAGCCTCTGAAACATGGTAACAGACTGGTAACTGGGTCCTACTGAACTAGTATCTCTCAACTTAACTAGAGTCTAGTCTGTCTAGAGAGCTCAGAGAGGCAGGTAACCTACATAGTACATACTAGCCAAGTTTTAGAGTAGGTAGGTATGTCAGTTAAAGCCAACTATATAATTGTCTTAGATTTCAAAAGGTCAATACCTACTCAGATAAGTAGGTATACCTAGGTACCTAATTGGCATACAATTTTAAATTATTTCTTATGTTCCTATGTTAATTTTGGCTTGAAATCTACAAAATAAGCTAAATTGGCTTAGCTCGGAATTTTTGTGAAATTTTTTTGCTCTAAAATTGGCTTAAGTACCTACAATTTTCCAGCCTCTGAAACATGACATATACCTAGGTAATAGCTACCTATATACCTTCCTACTATTTTGTAATTTTAGCTTATAAGCCATAGCTAAGTGGTACTTCAGGATATAAAACAAATTAAACTACCAATCTTGCTACCTAATTAGGTAGATTGGCTTAGCCCAGGTACATTTTCAAACTCAAAATATCAAGAGACGAGTGACGACTTACCTGATGAAGAGGTTTTGTTATACAAACATATTTCGAGCGGATTCTCAATGTTAATAATGAGTTTTTGGAACTAGATTTACAATTTAAACTAGGTATAGGTATTTCTAATTTCAAATCTCTACAGTGTAACAGATCTAAAGCACAATAGAATGGTCTTGAAATTCGTGCCGAATTAGGCGGTAATAAAGGGTTGAGAAACAAAAGCTAAGCGTAATGATTGGTATACAGTTTCAAACCCTTTATAAAAACTGTTTGTAGATTCCAGTATCTTCAAACAGATTTAATTGTTTGAGAAATAGTTCGGCTAAGTGTTTTATACTATATTCAGATTCACAGCATAAGCTGTATCTACTCCAAATATCTCAAGGAACTGAATGAGTTTATCAATAAATACATAGGTAGTTTTAAAATTAATAAAAATATTATTTTTTATACCTAATGGTTTATTGATATTCCTGATTCAATTTACGTACTTTTGAATCATTCTTTCCGGACTAAACCTATACATTTTTATTACATAAATAGTTATTACAATTCATTATCCATAATTATTGTATATATACACTCCCATAAATAACATTGCAATAATTAGCTATATATATACTTCGTTTTCTATGCCTGCGCTTCGTTTTCTATGCAATGAGATGCGGTTAAGAGACTCTTGTTTGCCGCTAACTCCAACCGTTTTACGTGAGTGTTAAGCGCTCAGCACATCAAGATTGTAACCGTTTTCACTGGTGCTAAGCGCTTAAGAGACTTTACCTTGAGCAACCCGATTTTTGCGGTTAAGAGACTTTGGCTTGTGGCCCTTCATATTAAAAATGGCTAATGTTAATGTTAATTTCAATGAAATCACCACCGTAACATCATAGTCTTTTAAAAACCTATGTCGAAATTAATAAATTTAATTCATTTTAAAAAGCATATCGGAGTATAATAAATTATGTCAAAAACTAATCAATATTATTTAAACTAAAATTAATTCCTATTAAGTAAATTGTTCTATTAATAGATCTAGGTTTTCTGTGTGCATCTCCACATTATTGGAACCATATTATATATTGGTAAGTGCCCGCATACACTATACTATGGTGATTTTCAAAAAATAGCTCTGTGCGAGGTTGTCCCATGAATTCTATTAAATGTGTCAGAAAAAGTGACTCCAAGTGTTATTATGTTAACTATTATATAGTCAAATCTTTTTCAATAATTATATTGCACAATTCTCCGTTCAGTGTGTTACAATTTGGTAGCTAGGTAAATTAGATGAGTTATTGAGGCAAAGTTCCGAATTATTAGACGGTTTCACATTTTCGATCACGTAAGAAAAGAGTATATAGTATTGATTATTCTTCAACTATTATTTTAATTGGTATACATGATACCTATTATAATAATAAGTTGCTGGTACCATGAATTGGTTATCAACAATCCAATTAAAGTAATAGTTAAATATTAATTATTAGGTAACTTATTACCTAGGAGGCCTGGTTTATACGTTTTCTTTATATGGCTAGAAACATTGAACTATCCAATAAATTGGTACTTATCCTATGTTTTTATAGTGTGTTTTCTCATCGCTTTAATGTTTCAAGATTAGTATTTATATTAGCAATTTAGCCAGAGTATACAGATTCCATACTGCAGAAACTGGTAAACTGTTCTCCATATTATTCTCTATTGTGGCTTCTGTTCTCAGAAAAAAATTTCTAACTGTAAGAAGGAATCGAGAATGAAGAATTCACACAAAAAAGTTATTGTCCTTTATCAATATGTTGCAGACTTTTACTCTGTTAATCTGTTACCATGTACTGATGTAGCTAATCATTGTAATGTATTACACTGACACAATTGCCTATAATACTGAAATTTTATTGAATCTGGTAATAGCTACCTGCCTTATTATTTACCGGACTGAAAAGCGCGTCCATGTCGCCAAAGATATTTGACGACATTTTTAAAAGAAAATATAACTTTGCAAGATCTTGGAGAGTTGGAGGCAATTCTATTTCCTAATTAATTTTTATGTTTACATGTAAATTTTGATGCAATTAATGTAAACATTTTGGAGAATTCTGATCATTCTTGAGAAAGATTTGAAAATCTTTAGAGACTAATTATGACAATATATGTCCTCAAAATAAAATATTGGGAGACTGATTTGACACACAGACTTTGCTGCTTTGTAGTCTGGCCCAGCTATCTTAAATTCATCTTATAATAGTGATCACACTAATAAAATTTGGTTTTCTATTCCTAAACAGATTTTTAATTGGAACAAATGGTTGTTATTTTGTCTTTGAAAGTTATTATATTAGCTACTATCTAGATTCTAGATCTAGAAAACATTTACTAGTTTCAACAGATTGGATATGAATCAGTTATTTATATTTTAGGTTAGGATAAGGAGCAATAAATAAATTTATGTTCATCCAATAGTAGATAGTTTTTTGCATTGCACACAATACCTATCCATAGTTGATTCAAAATTTTAATATTTTTTATTTGTTAGCTGCTAATAATGATATTTGGTACTAAGTTTCAGAATATATCACCCTGCATTGTACCTTATAAAGTATACTAAGTACATTTTCCCTGATTGAGTACACTTTATATTACAGGCTTACTAAATAGGCAGGTACCTACTGTTTTTTTAGGAGAGACTTCATTATAATTTGATACTTTTGGACATAAATTTGTATAGGTACCTATATTCTTTTGAAGAGACAATTTTATCTCCCAGTCAGCTGGCCAGGACCCCCATATTTTACATCTTGAATAGTAAATATTCAGAAGAAAACTTTTCTTGTCTATAAATATTCAGATATTTTATTTAAACTATCTAGGTATCTACCTTTCACAAACGTTAGTTTTTAAATTTTCTTATGTGTATTGTAGCTATTCATTTTCGTATTTCCCATCCAATACTAAAATATGTTTCTTCAATGAAAATAAGTAGTTATATTACAAACCATACACAATTTCCTTTTTTATAATAATATTGTATAGCTATGTGTTTAAATTAGCTTTGTAATAATTGTATAGTGTTTTAGAGTTTTGAAATAACTAATCTGGTATCTCTCAAGGTTTTCATCTTTCGTGATATGTTGCTATAAGAGATATTTGTAAGACGGTTACGATAGTCTGGGAATAAACCTTGCCTTAACGGACTAACTACAGCATTCATGTTTGGCACACAAGGTTACCCTAAACGGACTAATTACGGCGACGGTAAAACACCCAACGTCTTACAAGTTAATTTACATGTCTTCTAACATTTAGTAGACAATTGATAAACGTTTCTCTCTATTTAGAAATATTCAAAGAACCACTGTTCTAGGGTACACATTAAGGTATTACTTGTTAATAATATGTCTGTGTTTTCTAAAGGATATACTTCTAAAATGTCATTTTCTTGAATGTTATCAGTATGAAGTTGAATAGTCAAATATTGCAGAAATTGCACAGTACCAACAATTCACAAAAAGTTACAATTTTTTTTTAATTTCATTAAAGTAGCATAGTACCAACAACCAGTATCGGAATTTAAAAAGGTGCACAGTACCTTCAAAAGATGCTCAGTACCAACTAAAGTTGCACAGTAGCAGAAAAAGTTGCACGGTACCAGCTGAAGTTGCATAGTACCTAGGGTGCATGGTACCAACCATAAAAGTTGCACAGTATCAACAAAGTTGCATTGTTCCATTTTTTTGGTAACATAGTACGGTGATTCTTCCCTCATTTGGGTGAAAATGAAAAGTCAAATATTGTATTATTTGATGGCCATTTGTTAAATACAGCGTAGCAAAGTAGAAATAACTCAGACGATATTCTGAGGCATTTGGACAATAATTAAAGGTAGCTCGAGTCATATGAGCTGTTATCATAATAGAAAAAATTACAAATATATACAATATAAGAGTTTATTTTAAAGTTTACATGTTGAACACGTTAATATGAATTCCTTCTTTACATTGAACTGCATTATATGATCTTACGAAAAATGGTTGGAAGAGGTGTGGAGTGGTTCGACTGGCAGAAAAAACTTATTCAATGCTTTCACTTTTTTTTCTAAAAAAATGCTGTTTCGGATTTTGGGTAAGAAACTCCCGTGTTCAAAATCTCTGAATGAATAAAGGGCAATCAATGTCCCCATTATTAAAAACATGTGAAATAGTCCCCACCTGACTATCAAAAACCTCCTAGTAAAAAAAAATAAACATGTAAAGTAGAACCTAAAGTAAGAAAAAAAGCCAACGGTCAAAAAACATTTTACACCACTTATACTCCAAGTCGAAATACTAAATTCAAAATAAAATTAAAATAACAAGAAGTACTCTATGGTATCATTTTACAATTAATATCGCTGTTGTCTTGGCGATAAGTAAGAAAATCTGCTTGTGATTGGAAATATAAATATCGCACATGATAAATAGCGTTATCATTACGTTTCTTTCTGCTGTCCTGTCCATTGTGTAGTGAAATATGAAAAGCTTGTGATTGACCAGCAAAAGGTTTAATTTGTACACTGAAAATGCAAATTACCTTGTATTATATAAAATATTAATAAATTATTAATATTTATAACTAACCAAACCTAACCAGTGAAATGGGGTTGAACTTACCGGGATGGAATATACCTGGGTGGAATTTTAGGTGGGTGGGATATACAAGGGTGGAATATAGCGGTCACTGTTCTGTTAGATTTAGCACCTCTGTATTCTGTACGTAAAATATGACTCTGTACTTTTGATATTTCAATAAAGAACATCGGGGAGACGAATGTTTTCTTACTTATCCCTACCCTTAACCTACAGCTAACATAGGCCACATCACATAGTGTAGAAACACGAAAAGGGCATCGAACAAGAGAAATTACGAGTAAGGAAAATATTGGTTGTTTATTGTTTAATCAATAAAGTCTCTTGTTTAACATGGTCAGATATTCATGAATTAGCATGTGCTAGTGGAAATCACACTGAAAAATGTGTAGAATAAATACAAAATGAGCTGTACTATAAGTATAACGTCAGAATAGTTCATTCAACACTTCTGAAGTAGAACACTGTTAGTTTGAATTCATAACATCTTCCAATTCCTTAACACTGAGAAACTAGTATTCTTACCTATAAATTGGAGTACCGACCCCATCCTTGTACCACAGCACTAGTATGGGTCTATCCGTGACACCAGTTCTGAAATGACCTCTTCGTGTTCTCACTATAAAACTTTGTCCTCCACTCGAGTAAGAGGCAGTCAAACTGTGTTGAGGATGATGCCTGAGAGAATTCGAAGCCCCTGATTGTTTGAGTGTGTGGTAGAAAGGCCCAGTACACGGTAGACTGATATCTGACCCGATCAGACTGTTGACTTCATGAATGGTACCTGCGGGAAATGAAAGTTAAGTGGGCTACCGTATGATTTCTATTTTAATATGTTTCTTTTATCGATCAAATGATCCAATATGAATTCAAAGATTTAATCAGAAAACTATCGGTATATAGAGAACCAATGGAACGTTTCTATATATGTAATTTATTTTATTTAATTTGTTCATAAATGATTGTTTGAGATCTTTATTCTATTAAATTATTAAACTAGAACCGAGATTTATTTTGAATTCAAATACGAAATTTGAACATAAGACATATTCTCAAGGTCATAAGCAGCATTCCATCGACTGAACCACTAAGATGTATTTCAGGTAGTCTATTTACATATTAGGGCGATAAATTGATAATAAAATTGTGATACCGTATCTTCTATTTTATCTCATTAAGTTTCAAATATATATAACTGAGGAAGGAAGTTCATAAATCATGTGAGTTTCTCTGAAAAACTGAAAAAAGAGATAAAAACAGATTTACATCAGTTAAAGCGACAACTGATTTACTGGAGTTGCAAGAATCTCTGATTAATAGTTTGCAGACTTAATCAGTAGCTAAAAGACATGAATGTGACTGGTCTCTACTTCATGAAGAGGCAAAATACATGATATATAACTGGATTCTATGTAGTTCGTGAAGCGGCAAAAGACATGATTGTCACTTGCTTCTAGTTCATGAAGAGGCCAAAAACATGGATGTGACTGACTGGTAGTTCATGGAGAGGCAAAAGACATGAAAGTGAGTGGCTTCTAGTTCATGTAGATACACAAGACAAGAATGTGACTATCTTCTATGTAGTTCATGAAGAGGCAAAAGGCATGAGTGCGACTGGCTTGTAGCTCATAAAAAGTCAAACGACAAGAATCTGACTGGCTTCTAGTTCATGAAGAGGCTGGAGACAGGAATGTGATTGGCTAAAATTCTTGAAGAGGAAAAAGACATAAATGTGGCCGGTTTCAAGTTCATTGAGAGGCGAGAGACATGAATGAAACTGGCTTTTAGTTCACGAAGAGGCGAATAACATAGATGTGACTTGGCAGTAGTTCATGGAGATTAAAAAGACATGAATGTGACGGGCTTCTAGTTCAAGAAGATGATAGAGACATGAATGTAACTGGATTCTAGTTAATGAAGAGGCCATATACACGAATATGACCGGCTTCTTATACACGAAGAGGTAAAAGACATGAATGTGTTAAGAGGGTAGTTCATTAAGAAGCAAATGAAATAAATGTGACGGGTTTCTAGTTCATGGAGACACAAAATACCTGCATATGACTGGCTTCTAGTTCATGAAGAGTCAAAAAAAATGAATGTGTTTGGCTTCTAGTACGTGAAGATGCAAAAGACATATATGTGACTGGCTGGTACTTCATGGAGAGTCAAAAGACATGAATGTCACTGGCTTTTAGTTCAAGAAGAGGCAATCGAGTTGAACATGATTCTAGTTCATGTAGAGGTAATCTATATGAATGTGCTTGTTTCTAGTTCATGAAGAGCCAAAAGTCATGAATGTAACTGCCTTGTAGGTCATTGAGAGATAAAAGACATTAAGTTGCTTGTTTTTTATTTTATGAACAGGCAAGAAACATGAATGTGACAGGCTGGTAGTTTATGAAGATGCAAAAGACATGAATGTGACTTGCTTCTAATAATTCATGATGAGGCAATAGATAAGAATGTGACTGGTTTCTAGTTCATGAAGAGGCTAAAGCCATGAATGTGACTAGCTCCTAGTTCATGAAGAGACCGAAAACATGGATGTGACTAGCTGGTAGCTCATAATGAGGCAAAAGACATGAATGTGACTGGTTTCTAGTTCATGAAAAGATTATAGATATGAATGTGATTGGCTTCTATTTCATGAAGAGGCAAAAGACATGAATGTGACTGACTTCTAGTTCATGAAGGGGTCATATATATTATGATTCCAGGACAATAACCCCCCGTGCAAAAAAAAAACCGCGGTCAAAAACCCCCCGTGCAAAATCCTCCCGGACAAATACCCTCCGGACAAAAAACCCCAAGCAAAAAACCCCCGGTCTATATAAATAGCATAATTCATTTTTATTAATATAGTAAACATTATTCAATGCGAACCAATAATTATTACATTTTCTTCGAAAATATGACAAATTTTTTGCAAAAAAAGGTATACCCAATTACCTATTTTATAGTAAAAATAAGTACAGTATACATTTTGTCACTATCAAACCTGGCCCAATCGGACCGCTAACCTTACCTTAGGTGCACTATATCTCTTTATATTTATAGCATATAGTAATTTTATTAATAAAAAATTAATTAAAATTAATTAAAATGAATTATGCTATTTATATCGACCGGGGTTTTTTTGCACCGGGGTTTTTTTGCTTGGGGGGTTCTTGTCCGGGGGGTATTTGTCCGGGGGGTTTATTGTACGGGGGGTATATTGCAAGGATTTTTTTTGACAGCGGGGTTTATTTTTGCACGGGGGTTATTGTCCTGTCACCATATATTATTGTGACTGGCCACTAGTTCATGAAAAGGCAGAAGTCATGAATGTGACTAAATTCTAGTTCATGAAGAGGCAAAACTCATGAATGTGACTGACTGTTATCTCATGGAGAAGCAAAATACATGATTGTGACTGACTTCCAGTTCATGAAGAGGCAATAGACATGAATGTGTCTGAATTATTTAATGAAGATGCAAAATTCATGAATGTAGCCGCCTTTTAGTGAATGAATTCTAGTTCATGTAGAGGCAACATTCATGGATGTGACTCGTTTCTAGTTCATGAAGAGGCAAAAGACATGAATGTGAGTAGATTCTAGTTCATGAAAAGGCAAAAGACATGATTGTGAACAACTTCTAGTTCATGAAGATGCTAAAGACATAAATGTGACTGTATGGTACCTCAAGGAGAGGCAATAGACATGAACGTGACTTGGCTTCTAGTTTATGAAGAGCCTTGAGACATGAATTTGACTGTATGGTAGTTCATGCAGAGGCAAACAGCATAGATGTGACTGCTTGGTACCTCATGGAGGGTGACCAGTCCATTCAACAAAAACACTTCCGCCGAAAACACATTCGCTGCACGACTCATTTTCTAAAAGGTAAACAAAATTACCTCATAAGTCCACTTGAAATTACATATAGATGAACTTGCATATAAGTGTATAAATTTCTTTACAATATTCTACATAATCATTGGTTAAACTTTATGGTATTAACGTTTACTTAAATAATTAACTCTTATATAATGTTATTGCTGCAATATTTGTGACAGTTTATTAATTCTATGTTAATCCTATTTTCTGTGTACAGATATCAGTTGCAAAAGAAAAAGAATTTTCTTTTGTGTTAGACTAACTTTACTTTTATCCTTATATGAACATTGTAAAATCAGTCTGCTACTGTGAGTCGCTCGTGAAGATTTCACTATACATGGTGACCCACAAAAAAGTCTACCAACTTTAAATCTTTTAATAAACTGACTCCTAGTTCATGAAGAGGTAAAATTTATGAATGTAACTGGTTTCTAATTCATGATGATGCAATAGACAGGAATGTGCCTGCTTTTAGTTTATGAAGAGCAAAAAGTCATGAATGTGACTGCCAGATAGCTCTTTGAGAGGCAAAAGACTTGAATGTGACTGGTTTTTAGGTCATGAAGAGGCTCTAACAGAGGAATAAAGAAAACACAGAAACCTTTGTTCCTCCCATCTTTATAGTGGAAATCTTTTCATTAAAATTGCCAACTCATTTTGATAATTTTAGTAGCAAGATCTGAGCCAGTTGAAAATATCTCCTTATTGCAATTCATATAGAAGAATTTAATTTAACTACCAAATAACTCGAATTCAATTTTATTTTATATTAAGAACATTTTAAATATATCAAGTAAATTAAATTTTTTGTTTGTATTCAATTACTAGCAATAAAATTACTAATAATTATGTAGTGTTCCAGTAACCATACACAATTAAAATGATTATGTTATAATAGATTTTATTTATATTGAAGCATTCTTAAAAATGAATTTAACTACCATTTCCATATCATTTTTGGTTACTTAAATCATAGTTAATTATGATAGATGTGTGTCAGGCTGTTGACCTAATATTTATATTCCAGTTCGAATCTTTTCTACGTGCAAAAAATATCATACAGAAAGTCCAATTTAATATAAATTAATTTATTTCAATCAGGTATATCTATTTTTATGCATAATATTCTTTCAGGCCACGAAAGGCTGTTGTAAGTCACAGATTTCTACAGCCTTGGCCAAAAGTATTAGGCCACCACGATTTTTTATGTTTTTTCAAAGAAAATGTAATGAAACTAGTTTTAATCAAATGAATATTATATATTAATCAATAAACAACTATTCTAATACTTGGTGGAGCCCCCTTTGGCTTTAATAACCGCCTTTATGCGGTTAGGCATGGAGTCGACAAGCCTTTTACAATTTTCTGGATTAATTTTGCCCCATTCTTCTTTAAGTTTTTGGTATAACTGATCTTTGTTCTTAATAGGGATGTTCCTAATGGCCTTTCCAAGAGTTCCCCACAAGTGCTCAATAGGGTTCAAGTCTGGGCTCTGAGCTGGCCACTCCATCATGTTGATGCCCTTTTCTTTGAACCAGTCACGGCTTTTCTTTGCTGTGTGGCATGGAGCATTGTCCTGTTGGAAGATAATATTGTCTGGAGACTCTCTCGGGTACAAAATGGCAATGGATGGGATCAACACTTCAGAAAGCAAGGCGGTGTAAGTGGCTGAAGTCATTCTCCCTTGACACAAAAACATTTCACCGGGCCCTGAGGAAGACATGCAGGCCCATACCATCACAGAGCCACCGCCATGTTTCACAGTTGGGACCAGGCATTCAGCATTATAAGCTTCCCCAACTCTGCGACGAACATAGGTCGCGCCAGAGGTGCCAAAAATCTGAGGGAAAAAGTAAAACATTGAAATATTTTTTCTTCGGTCATTATCAGGTCAAACAGTGCAATAAAGTGGTGCGTTTCAATAGGTAATTTCAATAAATGATTGGGTTAACATACCTCATAGTTACTTTCATCAATCCAGATCACCTTAGACCATTGCTCGCTGGTCCAAGCTGAGTGATTTTTGGCCCATTGGAGACGCTTCTTTTTATTGGTCTCAGATATGAACGGCTTCTTTCTAGCTTTACACCCTTTCAGACCATGATCTAAAAGCCTTCTTCTAACTGTTCTTGTAGATGTTTTTGCATCGCTCTCCTCGTTAAATTCTGCAGCCAGCTCCGAAGATGTTTTCCTCCTGTTTCTAAGGGACTGCCTGATCAGATATCGGTCCTCACGAGGTGTTGTGCACTTCTTTCTACCTGACCTTTGTGCAGTTTCAACATCTTTAGTAACCATAAATCGTTTTAAAGTTGTTTGAACTGCACATCTCGAACATTTCACCTTTTCAGCGATTTTTCGTTGACTGAGTCCATCATTATGGTGCGCAATGATTTGTGCTCTCTCAAATTCACTCAGTTCCCTTTTTTTAGGCATGAGTACATATAAATAGGCTTGTACATAAAAAAAAACTGGAAGAATTCATAATAAAAAGCTTATAAACAATGATGAAGCACTGAATCTGAACGGGGCTTATGGGTGAAGATGATGCTATAGGGATTAAAAATCCCTACGGGTTGCTGCACGGTAAACATCATTTTAATACTATCATATATTGAAGAATGCACCATATTCTCAATTTCAAAAGATATACATTGGCTTTTACAATTCAAAACCGTGAAAAACAGAGGTGGCCTAATACTTTTGGCCAAGGCTGTAGATATGTGACAAATAATAAACAAAAAATGTTGTCGAGCACACAAATTTTGACTGGAGATGAAATCCCCTTTCAATTATAACTTCTAAATAAGACCAAAGAGTCAGACCTCTGGTATATGTTTTAGACGCTGCAGAAAAAGTTCAGGAACTTTAGAATCGTAGTGAGACGTGTGAACAAAAGAAAATCAGAACACCTCAAACGGGTGACAAAATCACGCACTGTTTTTAATATTAGCCTACAGAAAATCTAAACCTATTCGAAACATAAATTCAGTACAGCTTCTATATATGATGAACTCTAGCATATTTTGAAGTTTTTTCTCGTGTTCTATCCGAAATATTTTCTAAGTGAACTTCATGTGACTTTATTCATTTTGACAAATTTACATAAATTGTTTTACTCTATGCCCAGGGATACTCCAAAATCTTCCTCGAGGAAAAATGTATGGTAATAGATGTAATATTTTAAAGTCTGGGAATTTATGTTTGAAGAATTGGTGTTGGCTTTCAGGGGATGCGCAAGTGGTGGCTTGTGTGCGAATATGAGTAGTATTTCTGTATAATGATATGGTTCCGGTATTTAAAAATTTGATACTAGAATTTGGTTACAACGTACAAATGATTCTCAAATAGTTAAAATGATATAAACTGATAAGTATGAATATTTGATGATTACAATGAATGGTTCAACCAAACAAGTACGATGGTTCTCGATAAGAACCAATTGTCAAATATCACAATCCATTCTCACAAGTAAAATAAAACTTGTACAAAATGTAAAAGCTCGCAAATTCAATGTCTCCAAACCAGTATGATTGGTTCAACCTCTGAAGTATTGAATGGTTCTCGACAATATGAAAGGTTCAAGTTAACAAGTGACACTATTGTGCTCGCTTCAATCCAGATTTCCATCACAAAAAACATTTATACTTTTCAATTTTTTTGTCGCAAAAGCAACGCTGATAATATAAATTAATATATTTAATGGTAGGCAAACATTCGGTGGAAATAAAGCGTCACCATTTTCAAATTTTATTTGCGATGATATTTTTAAATGTTATGAAATTCTTAAATAGATTGGATGAATAACCATTAACGATTGGCTCTTTTATCTCAAGAATGATATGATTATAAATTCACCTTTACTTAATGGAAGGCGACTGTTGATCAAAAAAGATTATTGTTATCAAGTGAGTAGAAAGGGATATTTTGATATATCTAACATGTAACATTAAATATCAATATCGTTATACTTGTTGATTAACCAAATCTTTTATTTTTATTATTGTAATTTTATGATTAATACATCTCATCAAAAGGATGAACGTTGTTGAATTGAAATAAATCAAAAGAAGGGAAACTCACATACAAAATCCTTATTTATTTCAGACAAAACTGATGTTAAATATTTTCAAACTAAAGACGAAATATTTCTAAACAAATACTCAATTGAGGGTATGAAGATTGATATTTGAAATGTCATCTGTTCATGGATTCAAGCAAATGTTATGATGGTGATGTTTTCACTGTTTTTCTGTTGTTGTTTGATCGTCTCTGTTTTTCGTAACTATGGAATATCTGTTATAATGGAGAAATGAAGCAATGATAAATGGTGATCATATTATGATATTAAGATGTGGTTTCAGGGAACTTAAAGAAGAAATTAATTATGAAGGTTAGGGATCTTTGGGTGTTTTGATATAAAATATTTCGTATATGATTTATGGGCTAGGTAATTTGATTACCGGTTTTTTGGTCCTCGGGTAATTTGATACTTGGTAATTTGATCCTCGGTAAGTTGACCCCCGGTAATTTGACCCCTGTAATATGACCTCCGAATATGGATATTATATTAAAATAAAATAAATTATTCTCTATCAAGACTGAAAAATGACAATAATAATGACATATTAATGCTGTATATAATAAATTACTTGTATTGTTGATACAAAGATTTGATATCATTTTGTTAATCCATTGTGTTTATTTTTTTCCCGAATGTTAAATTACTTATATAAACTTTGGAGTATTTTATTTCAAAATAATGGAATACTACGTACAAATAATTCATCAGAAAAAACTTTTTTGTATTATATATAGCTGGTTTTCGACACATTGTATGATTTATCATTTGAAATATTTGGAAGAACTGGAAAATTGGGTGAATTACTTCACTATTTTAACTTTAATTTAAAACAATTCAAGTTTAATATAAAATAAGTAATGTTTTATTTGAAATAATTCAAGTTACATTTTATATAAATTAAGTTATATATAAGATAAGTCAAGTTATATTTAACATAAGTCGAGTTAAATTAAAAACATATCAAGTTTAATTTGAAAAATTTCAGGTTTGATTTTAAATGAGGTTCAATTTAAAAATTAAATTCTGTGGGCCATGGATATCACAAACAGGAAGCTCTGCACTAATATCATTGTATTAGTAATGGGAAGGGATGAGAGAAGTGAAATGAGAGAAATGAAATGAGAGTAGTGAGAATTTAGTGAGATGAGAGTAGTGAGATAAGAGAAAATAGATGCGAGAAGTGAAAATTTAGTGAGATGAGGAAATTGAGATGAGAAAAAGAAAATGCTAGAAATGAAATGAGAGAATAGAGATGTTAGGAATGAGATGAGAGAAATCAATTGAGTGTAGTGAGAATTTAGTGAAATGAGAGTACTGAGATTTTAGTGAAATGAGAGAAGTGAGATGAGAGAAGTGAGATGAAAGAAATGAAACGATAGTGAGCTGAGAGAATTGGATGAGAGAAGTGAGTGAAATGAGAGATGTGAACAACGTTACAACTGTAGTTGTTAAGTGTGATACATATACGGTAATGAGTAAAGTGTAGTGAGAGTACTGAGTAACACTCTTATGTGCACTCATTTCTCTCATTACACTTGTTTCTCTCATTTCATACACTTTTTTTATTGTTCATTCACTTCTCTCGTTTCCCTACTCTCATCTTACTACTCCATTTCATTTCTCTCATCTCACTTTTTTCATCTCACTAAATTCTCACAACTCTCATTTCTTTGCTATTATTTCACTACTCTCATCCAACTAAATTCTCACTTCTCTCATTTCATTTCTCTCATCTCACAACTCTCATCTCACGACTCTCAAATCATTAAATTCTCACTTATCTCATTTAATTTCTCACATCTCATTTCTCTCATCTCAATTTTCTCTTATCATTTCTCTCATATCATTTCTCTCTTCTAAATTTTATCATTTCATTTCTCTCATCTCAATTTCTTCATTTCATTTCACTTTTCTCATCCCTTCCCTTAACTAATAAAATATTAGTAAAGAGCTTCCTATTTGTGATATCGATGGCCCATAAAATTTAATTTTTTTTTAAATTAAACTTGAAATATATTAAATTTAAGTTGAACAATTTTAAATATAACTTGACATAATTAAACATAACTTGACATATTTTAAATATAACTTGAATTATTTTAAATTAAATTTGACTAATTTTAAATTAAACTTGAACTGTTTTAAATTAAAGTTAAAAAGGTGTAAACGGCGTCCGGAAAACTGCCGAAGCAGGAAACTGCCAGGCGGAAAACTGCCAGGTTGAAAACTGCCAGTCACTTAATGGTAATACATGTATATTTATTGACTTTCTGAAATATTTTTTAGATATAAACAGATTTTAATTTATAAAAAACGGCGTTAGTTCTTCTTTAAGAGGTTATGGAGAAATTCATTTTTACAGTAAAAACTACATAGATATTGGAATACTTAAATAATATTCAAAGAAAAATAATATTTCAACAAAGCTACTTCATTAAACACTCAGTAAACCAAACTTCAGTACACATAAGAATTTTATAATTTCTATTTTTAACTTATTTTCAAAGTCACGCAAAATTTAAAAGTTACGTTTATAGTCTCTTTTTTTAAATTCCTATTGACGTCAGCAATATAGCCTTTGGTTCCGAAGAAAACGTTAAACTCTGTGTACTGATTTGTGAATACTAGATAATTAGATATTCTCACAATAATATAATTTTAAATTATACAATAAATTAAGTGAATGTTAAATAAAATTATATGTATGTTATATAGTTATTACATTTACATTTTTATTCTCCATATGTCATTAACACAACACATTCATTTTAACAAATTTCATTTATATGTAAAAAGTATTATTAATTAATATGCAATCCAATTCGATCGAGTGAAATTGTAAGAGAATTAAGTAGGTAATATCAGTTTAATAATCATAGATGATGCGTTGCAAATTCTAAATAATTGACGAACATCGATCAAAGTTTTTTTATTGTGAGTACAAGTGAATATTAAGCTCCTACAAAAAATTCCATGTGTATACAATGTGGCACTTACACATTTAAATCATGTGTATACCATGCATATTTTTGGAAATGGATACCATATTTATTACATGTTGTTTTACGTGGTAATATGGTTAATTATATGTGGTTACCATAAATTATAAGTATGGTATTTAACATGTTGCTATGAATGTGGTAAATAACATTCGGTAAACACCTGTTATAAGTATGGTAATTTACATGTGGATATGATGTGGTGTATACAATCTCTATTTGATATGGTTTGAAATGGCATAACCACATGTTAATTATGTGTTTTTATTAGGGTTAGATTGGTTCAATGTGGATAAAACATATTTATACTTTATTGCCACATAAAAAACCCTTAAACCACATGGTAAATATGTGTATGCAATATGGAGTTGTTTGCAGGGTTGAAGACTTGTTCAATTCTCAAATTATAAACACAAAAAGAACTAATTTGGCACTAAACCCGTTATGAATTGATAATGTAAGGACGCGTTGTGTAAACAATGGAATTTACTCTGTCTCTGATACAATGATTTAATTGTTTCTTCTCTTTTTTTTTAAGAAACGATATATTTTCAATTTCTATATTGTAATTGATTATTTATGGGATATTTATTTATTATGTATTTTATATATTTTTCTAATCAATTTGTTTACATATAACTATTATTTTTATTTTGTAAAAATGAATATCCTTTTAATTCCTTAACGAAAGGTGAACGGCTTCTTTATAAATTAAATGTTATTATTGACTAAACACATCAACTTTCCATTAAGTGACTGGCAGTTTTCCGCCTGGCAGTTTTCCGTGTACCGTTGTAAACATACTGAAATGTGAAATTATTGGTATTATGAAATAGTTCGAAATGAAAAACACAGAGACGAATTGAACATAATATAAGTCCAAGAAGTTAATAACGTCCAAAACTTAAAAAAAAAAAAACATGGATCAAATTAAAGGGGGTCAAATTACTTGTAACGATGATTCAGAGACATGTAATAAGGAAATATTAACTATCTTATTCCAAGGTTGCAAAGAATCTCCGGTCAATGATTATCAATGTTATCTCAATATTGCCAATGTTGTTCCAATATTGGCCAAAGAAACATTGCTACCTTGGTTAGTTGACAATTTTAGGAACTATTTTGTCATAATTTGTGGAACTGTTACTGGTAGTGTACTTTAGAAATCGGTATAATCTAGAATTTAAATTAAGTTGTGAAATCTGTTAAAAAACAAAATTCAAATGACGTCTTGCACTATTGTGGTGGGAAATCAGTATGGTACTGATATTAGGTACTGATATTATTCTACTATTGGCCTTATCTTGTGATCGATTTGTTAGTTACTATGATTCTATTAATCTATTCCTATATGGGTGTACTGAGATCTCACGTATGAAAGGGGTTAAATAAAAGGATTCGAAATGCAGCTATTTAATTTGGATGATAGATAATGACTAAATAAAGAATAACTACTATTTGTTTGTGAAGGTGGAGGATAATTAGGCATGGGAATACTAAGGATAGGCAAGATAGGGAAAGGGGTATATCTGTATAGGATTAGGGATTTACCATATAGGTAAATAGGGATAGGGATAAATGGGGTAGGGATAAATGGGGTAGGGATAAATGGGGACCAGCTGTAATATAAAAATACACAAATGAAATAAATGGCAATAAAGAAAATATGTAAAATAAATTATCACTCAACTATAAATAATCATGTTAACAAACTATAATCAATTAATTAACGATCATAGCAAATAAACACTTACATGGTTTAATATATCACTCCTATTTATGACAGCGTAACAGATAGAGCTATGCACTATGTTTATTAGACTTTTAATAACCTTCTTTGGTCAGCTGTATTCTATTAGTGAACAGCTTTCGGTTCAATACATTTGGCTTTTAAAGTTCCGTCCTACTAGGTGTTTACTATAAAAATAGTACAAAACTATAGGAAGTGTAACAGTCCTAGGATAGTTTTGGACCCCTTACACTACCCCCACCTTAGTTTTTCCTACAAGGTAAAACTATACAAATTTAACTTTAAATCCTAATTTCGAAAAAAAAATCTGTTTTATTCGATATTGCACCACAAAGACTTATTTGATGCAACTATATTGCCTAGTAGATACTATAGCTACTTTGTATAATTTCTATAACTAACTGATACATACGGTATATTTCATAAAAAACTTTTAATAAATAATGCAACGTTGAAAATTTGGCTACTGTACATATAAGTGTAACTGGAATAACACAGTACATATTATACATTAATTTTTATAGATGATGAACTGTAGAAATTTGCACTCATATATTCGTGTACAAGAGAGTTTTGTGTACATCAGAGTTTTGTGCACATCAGGAATTGTACATAATAGTCACTGTACATCGTAGATAAAATGCATCTCTTATCATCACTCATTACGCTTTGTAGAAATTGCGTCAGCAGCAATTGTGTGTGCATTCATGTTAGATACAGTGCATTGTAGAGATGGTGCGTGCACGAAAAATATGGTGCACACATGTGAATCAGTTATTGTACACATTCTCTTCACACTCATCCAGTGCAGTGAGTGCCATCTTCCTGTGCCGTGTGTCTCATTTCTCACACCATTGCGTCACAGTCCTCATATCTCGTCTCATCTGGTTGGTAGCGAGACAGGTTGGGTTGGGGGAAAGGGAGGGGAGGGGTTGGGATGGGATGGGCATTGTATATGGTAGACAGTGTAGTGGACATATGTAAACCTACCTAGAACTCAGTTTTATTTAATTCAAAAATTCATCTTTATTCAATTTACAACTAATTTCCTATAAATTTTAGGTTGACTATTAAATCTAATATATCTATTTACATTTTTTTTATGATTTACATAATTTATGCATGTTTTTATTCAGTTTTTATATTTTTATACTTTTTTTTCTGGTTTTTAACTTTTATAATTTTTATTTTATATTTTATTTCATAGCTTACATAATATACCTATATCCTATTTAATAATACATTCAATCAAATTCAATATATAATATACATTAACTTTATTTAATGTAAACAAATCTTATTTAACTTAAACTAATTTTATTTACAATAAATATCTTATTTACTATAAACTAATTTTATTTACAATAAACATCCTATTTACTATAAACTAATTTTATTTACAATATTTAAAATTGCTACAATATACTACACATTTCATTCTTTTACATTCCTTCTCTTGTACTCCAGTGTTCGTGTCTGAACATTAGGGTGATGCTGTGCATTGCCGTGTGATCTCAGTAATCTGGGTGTACTGGCCCTATTCTCCAGCAACGCAGGTACAAAATCACACATTTCTTCGGTAACACTGTACACATTTGATTTACTTGAATTGTCAGCTAACAAACTTTGTCTTCGTTCGTGAATTTCTCTTCTTAGGTTCCTGCTTCTTTTGTATCCTATTTCTATATTTCTTCTACTTTCTGATAGAATTACTTTCATATCTTCTATTATTGATTTATGCTCTGCTGTTCTAGAGTCATTTTCTGGTAATTTATTTTCATTTCGACTCTTTGTAGTACTATCCATATTTCCTTCGAACATATCTTGCAGTTCAATAACGCTTTCAATTGATTCGGTCGAGTCTTGAGATATCTTAGAAGTTTCTAATCTTTCATTCAGTTTATTTAAATCACTGGTTATTTCAGTACTTAGTTTTTCAATTAAACTCTGACTCGCTGATAATAATTCATCATGAACACTTAGAGTTTGTTCAAGACTAAAAAAAATATTTTCTTCCGTACACAACTTCAAATATTCACTTATATTGACAATGTGATCATTTTTCGGAGTCGACATTTTAACCTTTCTATTTTGAATATTTTCCTCGTCAAGTCGATCATTTACCTTCTTTTTATTAAATTTAAGTCTTTTCTTCTTCAGTCTATGCTGTTTTTTCTTTTCAGTTTTCTTTACCAGTTTCTGTTGGTTTTCTTCAATTTCGCTCTCACTAACACTGTCGCTACTTTTTTCCGAACTGGAAATGCATTTAGCTGTTGATGGTACACAGTAGTCAACAGACTCGTTTTCTGAATCTGAAGTGCATTCAGTTTCTCTATTCTCACCAATTTCTTTTGTATCAGGCATGTACTTTCTTATGTTATCAGGTAGTTGTTTCCAAGGTCTTAATTGTTTGTAATGAGCTTTCAAAACGACTCCATCCTTTTCTATTTCGTATGACAGTCCATTTGAATTTACTTTAGTTACCGTGAAAATACCTTCATATCTTTTCATTAATTTGTAGTGTGTTCTATTACCAACTCTTTGTATTTTCTTGATGACTTTCTGATTGATCTTGAAAGGTGCGAAATTCGGATGCCCCTCCTTCCATGCATTAGTCACATCACTAGTGATGGGTATGTGCACATCACTGTTATGGGATTGGTTTAGAATCATTTGCGATGAAGACATATTGATTTGAGAATGCATTGTACTATTGTAAATTATTACTGAAGATGGTATTTCTTTATCCCAATGTTTTGAATCTTTTACTTTTGCTTTAATTAAATCTTTCAGCGATCGGTTAACCCTTTCTATGGCACCGTTACATTGGGGACTGTATGGGGAAGAAAATATGTGATTAATGGAAAACCTACTCAGAACATCTTCCGTTTGCTGAGCCTTAAATTCTGGTCCATTATCCGATAGTATATTTGATGGCACTCGTGGTAATTTGGGCAATATTTGACATTCCAGTGCCCTGGCTACTGTACTGGCAGTCTTATCTCTTATGGGTACAGCTGCCAGCCATTTGGAAAAGTGATCAACTGCAACCAATAGTGCAACATTGCCACTTGACGATTTCTCAAACTGTAGCAAATCTATAGCAACAAGATTGAACGGTGTTTTAGCATCAATCCTTACTGTCGGTGGCGTCATTTGTTGTACGTTAGTTTTGTACATCTGACAATATTCACAAGAGGCACAAATTTCTCTACTAATCATGTCAATAGCAGGGTGATAGAAATATTCCTTTATGATATTCAACAACTTATGGCGACCAATATGTGCTAAATTGCTATGAATTTTATGAACAATTTCAACAGCAAATGGAAACGAAACAATTATAATTTTCCTGTCATTGCTATTTTTAACCAACATGTCGTCTGATATTTCTAGATGTTTTATAACTGATTTGAATTGAAAAGATGATTTTTCTTTCCACTCTTTGGTAGGTATTTTATCTTTGACTAAATTTTTAACAATGGGGATTGCATGATCGTTTTCTTGCATTTTAACGATATTTTCTTTTCCTATCAATAGTTTCACTTTAGGTTCTTCCTTTTCTAACTCCATGCATCCGAGCATTATATTTTTGTTTTGTTTATCCTCATTCATGATTATATCCACTTTGATGTCATTCTTCAATTGCAAGGTAAGGTCATCAAAGTTAAGTACACATCCATAATTCTTGAAGAAATCGAATCCCAAGAGCATACATGCAGGTAAGTTACTCCGATCAACAACCATCACAGGAACATTAGTGGCGACTAATTCACCAAAGGTAAGTGTAAGGTAAGTGATGCCTTTAATTACCGTCTTTCCACCACCTAACCCTGTTACTGTTTTGAACTGACATTCTGTTAGTTTGTCATCTTCTCTTTTGAGTTTGTCGTACACATGTTGTTCTATAATGGTGGTTTGTGAGCCTGTATCCAGCATAGCGCAAACAGTACTACCATTACACTTTATAATGAGTGAAGCAGACATAGTGTGAGTACATGGTAACGCAGGTAACTCGCTGAACAGATTTAATCCTCTTCTATTTCTTCAATTACATTATTTTCAATTACATTTTCCATTCTTATACAGTTAACATATTTACCTATTTCTTTATATACGATAGGTCTTCTGTTATATAATGGGTTACAATGGACATGAGCGATACATTGTAAATTTAAAATACCCACGTTATCACTATTATTATTTTCACGATAAATAACAGGCGTTTCAATATTGTGATAAACTCTCACTTCTACTTTAAATAAATAAGAAACTGCTAGAATTGATTCTTCTGGTGGAATCTGCCCTGGGTTAAGTACTATTCTTAATTTATTCCTTTCAGTTCTATTCATTTTTATTCCATATCTTTTGGGATTATTTATCATTTCATTAATCACTAATTTTCTCAATTCATTTTCATTTGCAGGTATTTCATTTTCTTCGAGTACGTCCCTCAATAATAACATTATTGATGTAAATAAACTGTCTCCGCCTCCATCAACTTTTTCCAAAACTTTTAGTTCCTTTGGAATGCCTGTTTTGCAGTTATTATCGTTCACAGGTGTTTCTCCTTTTAGGCGAGATAAATAATCTGCAGCTTCGTTCAATTTACCTGGCTGATAGTGTACGGTGAAATCAAATTCAGATAATTCCTGTAGAGTTCTTGTTATGCGAGAATTATGATTAGCCATATTATGCATATACGTTAACGGTTTATGATCAGTAAAAATAACAAATTTGACTCCAAACAAGAATGGTCTGAAGGCCTGACATCCCCAGCGAATAGCTGTTAGTTCACGATCAGTTGCACTATAGTTCATTTGAGTGGTGGAGAAAGTCATACTAGCGTAACCTATAGTTTTATATTCTCCATTCTGTTCCTGATATAATCCTGCGCCTGCTCCCGTGTTGCTAGCATCAACATACAAATGAAGTGGTTTGGCGTTTGAAGAATAATCAGGGTACGTCAGTGTAATTTCCCTCTCAATTTCTTCCTTTAGCTTGTTGAACGCTGTACTCAATTCACTTGTCCATGTTATTTTCTTTTTCTTTGATTGACCGGTAAGTTGAGTTAGAGGTTTAGCATATGTAGAACAGTCTGCTATGAACTTCCGTTGGAAATTAACTAGTCCTAAAAATTTCCGCAATTCAGTAGTATTTTCAGGTTTAGGAAAGTCTCTTACTTTTTTCACGTATTCTTCAGATTTCTTTATTCCATTTTCATTTATTACATGACCTAGAAAGCTAATTTCCTTACGGAAAAATTCGCATTTCTTTACTTTAGCTTTGATGTTATACTTAACCAAGGTATTTAATGTTTGATGAACTAACTTCAAATGATCATCAAAATTTTCATTCATTATTAAAATGTCATCGATGTATATGATGATATTTGTGGAGGACATTTCATTAAAAATTCCTTGCATGTTTTTCTGAAATGCGATTCCCGAATTCTTTGCTCCAAATGGTATGCGTGTAAATTGGTAGTTCTTGGTAAATTGGTAAATTTGGTAAATTTCTTGCTGTGCTGAAGGCTGTGTATTGTCTGCTATCTTCGTCCAAAGGTATTTGATAATATCCTTTAACTAAATCTATTTTTGTGAAATATTTCATATTGAAAGCTTGGTAAAGACAATTAGTTAGATTAGGCATAGGATGTTTTTCTGTGACAGTTACTTTGTTTAAATCCCTATAGTCCACGCATAATCTGTAACAATTATCACCTTTTTTATACACAGGTACCAGTCTCGATGAATAAGCTGAATTACTGTGTTCTATGATACCATTCAGTAACAGTTCTTCACACTGCTTTTCGATCTGAGCGTTAACTGGCTCAGGAAATACGCGTGGTTTGTGCCAAATGGGCGTGTTATCTGTTAGGAATATTATGTGAGGCGGTACTTCAGCTTTCCCAATGTCATAGTCACCTTTGCTTAAAGATCCTTCAACATTTAGTAACATTTCGTAGATTTTCTCTTTGTCAAAGTTCGAAATGTCATCATTTTCAATAGTGATTTTCTTTTTCAATTCTTCAATTGACCATTTATCTTCAATATCATTTTCATTTTCACATATCACCAGAGTACTAATTTTTCCAATGATCTGATTTGCTTGTATGTTCACTTTCTTACAATTTTCATTTTTCAAACATACAAACTTCTCATTGTTATTAATAATTCCCGATATTCCATTTACATCTTTTCTATTCATTTCACCGTCATAATACATATCAACATTTTCTAACCCTACAATTTCCTCAATATACATAGGCATTTTAATAGTTTCGTTTCTTTTCAGTGATACATTTTCAGTCGCTAATACAGGTATATTTTCGTATTGAATATTTACAGTGTTGCCATTTGCATCTAAGGAAGCTAATATTGTAATATCGTTTGGTGATTTTAATTTAATAATACCTTCATCTATATCTAATATCATATTATATTTACGCAAAAAATCAAGTCCTAAAATCATATCATACTTCATAACATTATCATTTAATATTTGAAATTTAAAGCTAGTATCTAATCCTAATAAAATGAAATTAATTTCAGAATCACCATTTGTAGTATGTACATTTTCATTTCCTAAACCTTCTAAGATGACTGAATTATTACTGTTAACACTGAGTTTAAATTTATCTACAATAAATTTCCTCATTAAAGACATACGAGATCCACTATCTATCAATGCCACATATTTACAATTACCTATTCCAATAGGAAGGTAAAGAAATTTCTTTTTCATCACCATGTTGTTTTCTATTATTTTGAGTTCATCACTATTTTCCAGATCATTTTCTTGAGTAGAGGAATTTTCATTAGCGACCTCTGTCGTCACCTCTTTGATGGCAGAGGTTATCAGTTTAAATTCTGTCTGTAGCTTGGCTTACGATCGTGATAGTCTACACTGTTTGATCTGTTAGAGTTATACCTGTCAGTGCCGCTTTTACGCACTGTAGAGAAAGACCGTTTTCTATTTTTACCGCAGTCTCTGTAGAAATGACCTTCTCGGTTACATAGAAAACATAGCTTCAGTCTCTTTCTACATGAGTTATAATCATGCCCAAATCTTTTGCAGTAGTTACACTTCATAGCATTAGTTAAAGTGGGTGGAGTTTCAAATGAGGGAGGTTTGTATTGGCTATTGTAGGAGTTTCGTTCATATTGAAAAAGATTTGCTTTTCGTTTCCAATCATTGTGATCGGTACAGTATCTCTGTTGCTGATGGTACTTTGGTACAGTTTGTAGTGCATTGTTATAGAATCGTTTATTATTAATGAATTCTTTTTCTCTATGTCTTCTATTGTAATTAGGTGATCGATTTATGGAATCTGAATTATTCAAATTGATTAAGATTTCTTCTACGTTTTCTGTTTCATAATCACTTCTTTCTTTTCCATCAATCATTTCGAGATCATAAAATCGAGTGCATCTTTGTATTCTTGTCCAGGTCAGTTTCTTTCTTTCTATTCCGAATTCTCTTATTTCCTTGTTTATGATGCTTCTCAGCTGTTTTGAAACTCCTTTTTTGAAAGTTTGAATTAGGGTAGAACTCCGTTCAGCATCATGCTTTGGATAAGCCTGTTTATACAGTTTCTCCAATCTACTACTGTAAGTGAAATAGGACTCATTAGGTATCGGTTTTGCATTCTCGAACTTGCGTTTAGCATGAGCCTTTCTGATCTCCCTTTCATCTTTGTACCACCTAATCAATTTAACTTTAACATCCTCATAATCATCATCAAAATCTCTTAGTAGCTTGAAATTTTTGAGAGTTTGACCTTTAAGGTGTCTTTCGAGCTCACTCGTCCATAGATATGATTTTCCTTTAAAATTCTCTTTACAATAACTTTCAAATTTAATCAAGTATGATCGCAAATTTTGACCTGACTCTTCATCAAAATGATCAAATTGAGGCACTGGTCTCATATCTAATTTCTTAAGGATCTTTGCTAGGTAACGAGTGTCATTTCTGTCTTCTTCTTCAGAGTCTTGTGTATCGCTGAAAAAAAATTCATCGCTTTCGTCAGAACTACTGACTACTTCTTTATTTAGATTATTCTTTTTCATAATCATTTCACTATCTTCACTGTCACTACTACTGGCAAATACAGTTTTCTTTTTCGGTATTGCTCCAGTTCTTTTACCTAAAGTTTCTTTTTCATTTCTTTTAAGAACATGCTTACTTTTACTATCATTTTCTTCTTTTCGTGTTTGCTTCTTTTGACTATCAAACTCACCATATTTATTTACTAATAATCTAATAGCTTCTATTTCTTTTCCATGATTCAGCAAAATATCTTTCTTTTCATCACTGGATTCGATATTTTCAAAAAATTGCTTCATAAAACGAATACTTCCAGCAATAGTGTCTTGAACATCAACCTTCTCTTCTTTTTCATGGTCATGATTATTGGTACTACCACTAGAGTCAATATTATTCTCAGCCATTTCACGGAGTAATTTCAGATCAATAGATATAATATACTTTGTAACCAATCTGATCCCCGAACTTATAAATAAATAGTACACATATTATAGGCAAATTCTATAGAAAATAATATTGATTGCATAATATAAGAAATAACGAATCAAATAACTGAATTTATAAAAAGAAAGTCACGGCACCAATTCATGTGGTGGGAAATCAGTATAACCCAGGTTCTGATATTATTCTACTATTGGCCTTATCTTGTGATCGATTTGTTAGTTACTATGATTCTATTAATCTATTCCTATATGGGTGTACTGAGATCTCACGTATGAAAGGGGTTAAATAAAAGGATTCGAAATGCAGCTATTTAATTTGGATGATAGATAATGACTAAATAAAGAATAACTACTATTTGTTTGTGAAGGTGGAGGATAATTAGGCATGGGAATACTAAGGATAGGCAAGATAGGGAAAGGGGTATATCCGTATAGGATTAGGGATTTACCATATAGGTAAATAGGGATAGGGATAAAAGGGGTAGGGATAAATGGGGTAGGGATAAATGGGGACCAGCTGTAATATAAAAATACACAAATGAAATAAATGGCAATAAAGAAAATATGTAAAATAAATTATCACTCAACTATAAATAATCATGTTAACAAACTATAATCAATTAATTAACGATCATAACAAATAAACACTTACATGGTTTAATATATCACTCCTATTTATGACAGCGTAACAGATAGAGCTATGCACTATGTTTATTAGACTTTTAATAACCTTCTTTGGTCAGCTGTATTCTATTAGTGAACAGCTTTCGGTTCAATACATTTGGCTTTTAAAGTTCCGTCCTACTAGGTGTTTACTATAAAAATAGTACAAAACTATAGGAAGTGTAACAGTCCTAGGATAGTTTTGGACCCCTTACACTATGAATTCTAAAAATAGACAACTGAAATGCAAATTTGAGAAACTAACATTTCCACTCCTACTTCTAAAAAATTCCATCTAACACTAAGGTTATAAAAGATATTCTAGCATATCTTTTCAGTTTCTTGACAGAGCTAATTTCATATAATTATTTTTGTATCTTGCATAACGAATATTTCTTTTCAGTGCAATAGGGAAATTTTCCAACCCTCGCCATTTTTTCTGAGTGCCTTCCGTCTGATTAACATTACATTTTCAAGTACATTTAAATGTATAAAATAATATTGAAGGTGAATCCCTCACATCATCTAAGAAGTAGCAGGTAGTTCCGTCTGATTATGAAGTGCTGTTTAATAATATTGTACTCTCAAGTGCATGTCTGATATTAAGGTTTGGTTGGTTTACAGAAACGATTTTTTTATAAGGCGCTGTTTTTTTTCAGATACGAATAGAGTTTGAAACTAATTTGTGTAAAATGATGATCGGTTATTATGTATTTTTTAAAAATATTTTAGATTTTAATATTGTTTAATAGTTTAGTTATCCTTTCTCACATAACGTTTCTTCAGAGTAACACTTCAAAAAATTAGCTTTTAAAATCTTCTAGGCGTCAATTTGATAATTCTCTAAGAGTTGCTATGTCAAGGGAGTACATATGGCGGTTAGTAACCCCACAAATCACTGAATATAGAAAATGCCCCACTGGTAGTTGGACACTAGTGGCCAAATAATTATTTAAGTTAGAGCGTATCAGCCAATCAGAGAGAGGCGTAACGAGACGCCACTTACTACAAACTTATGCACAAAAGGGTTTAAGTATATATATATAAACGGCCAGAGCTACATTTTATTTTACTTCCTATAAGCAGATATGAAAATTCCAATTTTCAGGAAAATATTTCAATTAAAGTCGTATATTTTAATGTATTCTTATAAGAAAAAAGAAAACAAGAATCGTAGTCGATATTAAAATATTTCCAGAAAACTGAATAGTGTCTTTTTAATTGTTCAGTCTCAACGCCGTTGTTGTAATCTTTTGCCTTCAGATTGTAGTCATGTTTTCTGAATAAAAACAACTTGTACTGATATTTAGATGCATTGGTACAATGGAAAAATGAACATATTTGCGCATTGCCCATTTCTCACTAGTTAATTTTAATGAAAGATAAAAGAATTAGTGAAATCAGTACAACACTTAAAATACAGCAAATATATTGCATCAATATGAACCAACGTTTCAAATTCGAACCGAACACACACATGTACAAAACATTTGCAGAACAGAAATAATTATATTATTTATGAAATAATATCATAAATAATAATTTTGATTTTAAATAACATATTGAAATTCATTATTATTCTCTTTCTGTCGTCTTTTAATAATTACAAATAATGTTAATATATTAATCGTAGGCAACTCCAAGGATACGTCACGTTACGAACTCCTCTGATGCCAAGTGTCGCTAGAAATTTGAAAATTACTGTAGTCGTACATCTTCTATATTCAATGATCTGTGGTAACGCTACAGACGTAGATGAGTGAAGCTGTGTGTTCTGTTAGCTCCTTTAATATTTCGGCCTTTCTGTTGGGTATGAATCACCGTATTTTGATTGTACAATAATTAAAGTAGATTCCAAAGATAGAAAAAGGGATATTGTGATTACAATAATGAAAATGGCCACTGATTCTTAGATCTAATAATTTTGAACAGTGATAATGAATATTAACTTCGTGTCGTTTGGCTAATTATAAAAATATGTGTTTAATAATTGAAACAGTATTAAATTGGACATGAACAATTCAAAATATACAATATAAAAGAATGATTTATGATCTTAAAGGAAAAAATATTCGATATAATATGAAAAATTAACTTTAGTTTTAATCCATATATTTTATACGCAAAAATTTTTCGTCGATTTTATGGAACCATTTCTCTAAATGTAAAGACACAATCATAAGTCATTTTGAATTTAATGTGCAGTGAAAGGTTATAAAACCATCACTTGTTGTGAATATAGTGCACAGTGTAGGGTTACAAGAACCATCACTTGTTGTGAATATAGTGCACAGTTTAGGGTTACAAGAACCATCACTTGTTGTGAATATAGTGCACAGTCTAGGGTTACAAGAGCCATCACTTGTTGTAAGTAAAGTGCAAAATCAGCAAGAAACGATAAAGTTTAATAGACGATAGCATTGAAGTGCAATATCGGCTGATCGTCGTTTTCCAAATACGATGAATATCGAATTAGCGTCGTTAATGACTTGTTCGGGTGTAAATATATTTAATAAGGACGAAAACTTAGAGACTGAAACCAATTCTTATTCACGCTTTCATCCTAATGTTTTCCTGTCAAGATATTCATCAGCAGAAATATATCATTAAAGTGTTCGTTAGAAGCAATTAGATAGCAACATTTACCCTTCACATTAGCACTAAAAGTGAATTAAGTAGCGACTCCGTTTTTATTATTTTAGAACTAAATGAATTATTGTTTTTCTTTTGATAGGAAATAAACATATAATAAAATTAATATCTTTGCCAATTATTGTGATATTTGAATAAAGTTTAACATAAGCCTCTTTAGTATTGCTCCTGTAACCCTACACTGTGCACTATATTTACAACAAGTGATGGTTGTTGTAACCCTACACTGTGCACTATATTTACAACAAGTGATGGTTCTTGTAACCCTACACTGTGCACTATATTTAAAACAAGTGATGGTTCTTGTAACCCTACACTGTGCACTATATTTAAAACAAGTGATGGTTCTTGTAACCCTACACTGTGCACTATATTTACAACAAGTGATGGTTGTTGTAACCCTACACTGTGCACTATATTTACAACAAGTGATGGTTCTTGTAACCCTACACTGTGCACTATATTTAAAACAAGTGATGGTTCTTGTAACCCTACACTGTGCACTATATTTAAAACAAGTGATGGTTCTTGTAACCCTACACTGTGCACTATATTTACAACAAGTGATGGTTGTTGTAACCCTACACTGTGCACTATATTTACAACAAGTGATGGTTCTTGTAACCCTACATTGTGCACTATATTTAAAACAAGTGATGGTTCTTGTAACCCTACACTGTGCACTATATTTAAAACAAGTGATGGTTGTTGTAACCCTACACTGTGCATTTTATTTACAACGAGTGCTGGTTTTTATAACCTTTCACTGCACACTAAATTTAAAATGACTTATGATTACGAAAATATCTGGTGAAATAGGAGTTGATTATTAAATACTTTCCCATTACTTAGTATATGACACAAATATGTATATCATATTTGTTTTTAAAATATACATATTTAGAATATTATTGAATGATATATTTAGTTATAATTCATTCTTACAAATCATTCGCTATAATCTCAAATCCAATATATTCAGCTGTCTTTATTTCATCTCTTGAAGTTGAATATCGTGAATAATATTATATAATCTATTTACCAGTTTATCAAAGATATATTATTATTTTATAGAACTTATCTGAATAAATTTGTTTGGATTTCACATGGTATAACTGTGAGAAAGCAGAAGTTATATTAAGGTCTTCTCTGAAAAAATATATTATTTCTAATGAATTGATTACTTTGTTAGAGTTCTTCACACTTTGAAATACAGCAATAAATTTATGAAAATTAGAAAAATATGAAATATTCTTCCTATGAAATTCATCGGTTGACCCGATAAACTCTCCAGAGTGAGAAATAAAAGGTTATGCATCTGAACAGAAATGCAACTGTCTTTCGTTAATATTTCATTTTGATATACTCAGTAGTTTAATTTTTTGTCATTGATACCTCATGTTCTTCAGTTTCCTTTCCTTGACTCCTAAGAGGTCTGTGAGCAAAACAGCTAATTCCTCTCAGGCTTAAATGAGAATAAATAAATTATAAAATACCTACATAATTATGACACTTCAATATCATCACAAAGAAGATAATTTTCTTAGGTTGAATCATGAAAAATAAAACTCTCCGACTGCAAAATCACCCAGGTATATCTAGACTCAGCAATATCCAGATTCTGTAATACCTAAATTCTGAAGTATCCAGATTCTCAGGAATAAACTCTGGAATAGCCGGACTCTAAAATATTTAGACTCAGGAATATCTAGACTTTGGAGTATCTAGACTCAGGACTATTTAGACTCAGGAATATTTTGACTCTGAAATATTGGACTCAAGAATATTTGGATTTAGGAATATTTAGACTCAGGAATATTTGGACTCAGGGATATTTCAACTCAGGAATACATGTACTCAGGAATACTCAGTATATTTTAATGAAAAATATTCCAATACCAACATCTACATTAATAAATTTCAATCTTTGAACTACACAGACAATATATAGACATTGGTAAGCTATTCATTAAAAACAAAGCAAGTAAATCTGAGAATAAAAGATGAAGCTTTAGATAAAATGATTCCCGAAAGCATTAAGATTAATCCTAATTCAGGTAAAGAGCTAATTTAGTCTCATCTAATACTAACTTGATGCATTCCATTAATAGTCACAATACTAAATTGGTGCGTTCTATTAATAGTCACAGTAATAAATTCATGTATTACATTAATATTCACAGTATTTACTCACCGTTCACTGCCTCCAGCGTCGCGCAATCTGCCCCCAAATCGACTGAGAGGACCAAGAAGAGAACAAAAACTGCCCCAAAACAGTCGGCGATACTTCGTTCAGTCTTTTTATGCATAATATACATTCAAATAATCTCCACAGTAATCATTGTAAGCAATTGTTATTTACACATCTTAGTATATTTTCTAAAATCACTTTTCATTTCACTATTATTTTTCTTCTTAATGTAATTCACTGAAAATATTTCCAAAAATCACTAGTGACTTTAATTAAACACAATATATATACTGATGAAAATGAATAAGTAAATTATTGAACTGTTTTCTGTAATGTGAAGTGATAAATTAGTTATATTCTATATTCATTTTTCTAAAGATAAAATCTACAATAATCATAACACCATCCGATTTTTCTTTAATGGTTTTCCAGGTTTGAGTGTGTGACCATTACCGACAAGCTGTTGACAAATTGCACAATATGATGCCTACTTAGTGGTACTCTGAACGTCGTGAAACACAGTTGATGATGCAAATGGTGCACAATATGATCCATCTACTAAGTTGCTCGTACACACTATAAATCAGTTTGACAAGAAATCTATCAAGCGAACACATATGTAGTTCACGCCCGAACTCTCTCATGATTTCCATCAAACTGTTAGACGAAGGATAGTTTTTATATTTAGATGTAAAAAGTTATTTATGGGTATTGTATTCACGCCATAAACTACTCAAATGAACAATTAATTACATGCAAGTAAAATCATAAACAATCACCTCCATATCAAAATATAGGTTTATAAGTAACCATTATCTATACGCAATTACAAACTCAGCGTTGAAGGTTTCTTTTTTGGTTTAAAGCTTTCGAATAGATTTTTTTTTCTAGATGGAGAATGCAATTTTTTTTATTCGAAAACTTGAAAAGAAAAGTATTTCAAAGTTGAGTTTAAATAACCTCTTGATAAATAGATATCCAGTTGAGTTTTCAATCAAAGTAATAATTGTTTTCGGTTTCACTGTTAAGCAAATAACATCACATTGTATCTCTAGAAACCTTCGATTTTAGTGTTGGACAACACTATTATCAACAATTTTTAAACCAGTTTGATGAAGTGTTTGATAGTGTGAACATTGCATTTATGGTGCGAATTGGCTAGAAGTGGATTGAGCTTACCATTGACAGTATAATCTCTCCTGAAATCATCCATTTTAATCTAAACTTTTAAAAAAAATTCAAGATTAGCATTTTAAACGAAGTTTGTAAAGACAAATAATCAACTGGGTATTTTCAGGACATTGCAGAATATTCAATCGAGGCGTTCACTGACACGAAGCAAATGTTGCTAAACTATGCATCGACTTTTAATGTATTCCCTGAACGGTATACTTAACGCATCAATAGACAAAGGCTAATTTGTAGTTAATTGAACAGTAAACACATTGAGAATCGAGAGGCACTTAAATAATCGATGTAGAGTTGATAAAGTCTAATGTCTAATATACATATTAGGGTGACCATCAATATTAGCCTAATTATTCCCGATTGAAATCAGAACTATGCCTAATTCAATCAGACCTCATTTAATGACTTCTAAGTGAAATAAAAGGGCAAAACAAATATTTTCTTCTCCACAAGAAAATTCACTTATTCACTGTCAGGGAATTAACGTGTCACGTCCCAGTTGTCGTGAGAGAGCATGTTAAACATTGATGAAGAGAAATGACTCGTACTGCAGAATATGTCCTGAGTGATTTTCTAGGTGCAAAAGCGATAAAACATGTCTGAGAAATTCATTATAAAGTATTGAACGAACGAAACTATATATTATTATGTCAATCTATTTTGAGCCTTAGGTATTGTTTCAATAAAATCGCATTTTCCATCCAATGTTGGGTCCTCACACTCAGCAGCTAGAATTCCCACTGTTATTATTTATTCAAAGTTTGATATCTGGAGAAACATCAAGGTACTGAAAAATAGAGAAAAAATTGGTTATGTATGATTCTGAGAAAGAAAACGATATTACTCAATAACAAATAACAGTATTACTCAATAGCAAATAACAGTTTTACTCAATAGCAAATAACAGTATTACTCATTAGCAAATAACAGTATCACTCAATAACAAATAACAGTATTACTCAATAGCAAATAACAGTATTACTCAATAGCAAATAACAGTATTACTCAATAGCAAATAACAGAATTACTCAATAGCAAATAACAGTATAAATATGTAATTATTTTATTACAAGTTTTATAAGAGAAGTTAACAGTAATTATTAATGATATAATCCAATTCATTTTTATTATTTATTCACAAGGAACAAATCCGAGTTTAAAGGTGACAAGAAAATCTAAATAATGACAGAGAATTAACATTGCCAATCTGAATATTGTTTGAGACATTCTAGTGAGTGAAGAAATTATCTAAATACACGGAGATGAAAACAGCTATTTTATTGTAATATCAGAGAAAAGAGTCACTGTGATGATGTACTATCAGAGAAATGAGTCACTGTGATTATGTTCTATCAGATGAAAGAATCACTGTGATTATGTACTATCAGAGAAAAGAGTCACTGTGATTATGTTCTATCAGAGGAAAGAGTCACTGTGATTATGTACTATCAGAGAAAAGAGTCACTGTGATGATGTACTATCAAAAGAAAGAGTCACTCGGGTGACAAATCACAGTTTGTTAATATTTATATTATTCTAAATGTTTCATTATGTTCATTGTAATCCCAGACCAATTTTAGAATATCTACAGACATTGCATTTAATAAAGTTTCTTTTTGGAAATGTGAAATTGGTAACACTAGAAATATCACTACTGTTATCCATTTTCGACTGTACATACTTGAGTACACCAGCACATGTACAACTAGACTGCTATAGCATCTCATACGAACCACCGCCCATTTTTTGACAGTGCCTACAGATTAATGTACTGAAAGTATGTTCAAAATTATGATGAAACTAGTATTTTTCCCGTTAATTATAACGGGTCATCACCAATACTAATTCTTTACCCATTAATAGGCTATTTTTAATTAATTTAATTGAAATTTAATTTTCTGCATAGTATAATTTATTTTTTCGATAAAATACATTTAAAAATTGAATAGAAACAGGGGAATTGAAATATCAAGTCAATATATTCCCGTGCGTATCATAGTTACATTCTTCAAGTTTAATACCCGTCGTGTAAAAGCGGACACCAAATAAATAAATAAATAAACACACTGAGGAAATTATTAGAATAGATGTACTCAGAATTTTAGGTGTCCCCACGATTTCAATTTTTTTTGATAACTATTTTTCGATGGGAGTGAATAGAAAATATCAGCTATGCTGAAATGAGGAAACTGTCCAATCTGTTACTTATAATGAGTTAATATAACTATATGGATAAAAGAGTTAGGCTATATTTATCTAAAAGCCTTTTTAATTATACTGTAATCATTGCAGAAAAGCATTAAATATAGGATAAATGCTCGTGTTGCTGGCCAACTGTCATGAAATATCAAAATAGAATTTCTCAAATAAATTCAAAGGGGGACTGAAAGCCTTTGTGAATATTATTTGTTTGATATTTCATCAGAGTAATGGTGCAGGTGATAACAGGGAAATATCATTACAAACAACAGCGCACTGTAACACTGCCAGGGGAAGAAAATACCTTGAGGAATTAAAGAGATTTATGCTCTGTGCAGAAATTGAATGTGTCGGAACTTAGAGGGAGGGGGTCGGGGGGTGCTCCTGTAAGTATGAAGATTGTCACAAATGCTTTAGAGGGCGTGTCACTATGTACTATGTCGTGATAAATCGGAGAGCCACTCTAAAGCTAAAATTGCTTGTCATTCTATTGCTATAAAGGGGCGTGTTTCTCAATTAACATAAAGGAGCGTACCACTTTATTGCTAATAAGGGTCGTGTCACTATGATGCTATAAATGGACGTTTCATTCTATTGCTATAAAGGAGCGTGTCGCTCTATTGCTATATAGAGGCGTATCCTTTTATTGATATAATGGGGCTTGTCATTTCATTGCTATAAAGGGGCGTGTCCCTATATTCGTATAAAGGGGCGTGTCCCTATATTCGTATAAAGGGGCGTTTTACTATACTGGTATAAAGGAGCACGTATTTATATAAAGGGACGTGTCTTTCTATTGCTTCAAAGCTGTCATATTAAGTATTACACAGTATACAGCAGTGTGAATTTGTGAAACTTTCGTGTGAACACTGAAATAATTTAGATTCTATTTTCACATTAATTTATATTTCCTTCTTTCAGAATAATTGAAAATATATTTTACGCAAAATATACTGCTAATAGATTAGCTAGGCATGACATTTTTTGAAATACGACACACATGCATAATTTATATTGACCAGTACAATAAAGCACAAAACTGAACAAAATAATAGGGTAGGTTGTAGGTATATCAAATGAAATAATTAGAAAAAGATCTGAATACATCACCCTGCACTTTTATTGGATTATTATTTATTATCGTATAAATCTAAGAAAAGTATTTTGAGAAAAATCAAGATCTGAATACATCACCCTGCACTTTTATTGGATTATTATTTATTATCGTATAAATCTAAGAAAAGTATTTTGAGAAAAATCAAGATCTGAATACATCACCCTGCACTTTTATTGGATTATTATTTATTACCGTATAAATCTAAGAAAAGTATTTTGAGAAAAATCAGGATGACGACAATACCTATACTTTATTTGGTTGCATAAAGAGGAGAAGGAAGCAGTATAGAGCTGTACAATCCAAATTCCAATGCAATACATTCACAAGATAACTAAATGGCTTTAACGAATCGCCCACAAAGACTGAATGAAGAACGACAGAAAATAAATTTAGCTTCAGGAATATCTATTCTCAATAAGGATGAAAGGTCTATAAATCCCAAAAAAGTAACAAAGGATTTAAAGTTCGGAAGCTCTCGTAAATTATAGTCGAGAATTTACACACTAACTCATTCACTGGTGGTGAGACACAGTTCTTCTAAATCACTATGTATACTAGGTAAAATATTAATGTATTGGTTAATATATTGATAAAGGTTAGTTCGACAACAAGCCAATGCTAATTTTCTAAATATTTTTCTCTCCTATAAAAATGTATAACCATTTTCCTTCGTAATATCAATGAATAGTTTATATTCCATAAGGTAAATATGAATATATCATACAAATATATTCTTACCGACATTTCTGTTGTTGTACTTTCACAATATTGACAGCTTAATTTCAATTAATTGAACTTTCAAGATATATTTGTGATTTTGGAAATTAGAGAGAGAGTTTGATATTTGGGCTCTTAATTTAATTAATTAATTTTCTTAACTCACAAAAAAAAAATTAAACAATAAACCTTCTTCATAAACTTCTTAAATATACTCTTTGAAAGTTAAGACGCCCTGTTATCTGCACTATAGAAAGATTTATTTCCAATATTCTCCTTATATCAACATAAGTTACTTTTAATAGTATTTAGTTCAATGAATCCGAGTATACTAATATTAATTTGAGTAAAGTGAAACAATTTCAGCATAAGTGAATTAATGAGCTACATATGTACTATAATAAGAGTGTATCGGTTACAAAGCTGCATTTTCAGTCTACGAAGACCTAATCAAATCTAAATCAAGTCTCTAATTTCATTTTAGTTCTTAGGCTTCTCATAAGTTGTTGAAATTAGTTTGACTGGAGGAGTTTCTTTTAGGTACTGTATAATATCAGATAGATGGTCCATCTCTCTTCTTACAATAAAGCCGTTACGCAGCTTAAGCTGATACATCAGCTCATGAGGAAAAGGAAAAGGGAAAGGTTCGTCAGATAATATGGAGTTCTTTTGTTGGGAGTCATTAAATCGACAGAATCATAAGTTTTTAGAGGACAGGTTAGGGTCATCCTCAAACTTTAAAACCAAACAATTTCATTTTAAAGTAATTAGTGGTGACACGATACAAAGAGTTAATATAGAATTTGTAAGAGGAACGTGTAAGGAACCTGTAAATATACTGCAGTCAATCATTTTTTTTTACTAAAAGATGATGTAATTACAACTAAATAATTTGAATGAATGTATATCATAGTAGTCATTTCATTGTCATACTCTGGACTAAATAAGATTAATTGTAGTAATAATATTACTCTCCATTAAGATCATTTAATTATTCGTTAGACAACCATTAATTATTGTTATTCGTTACTGAATGAATTGTAAAATTATTTTGTAAAACTATTGATATAAGAAGGAATTCGAAGACAGTCTGGGATAAAATTAAGACAATCCTAATCATATAAATATTTAATGTTACATTTTAGAATGGCATCCAATACAGTAATGGAAAACTGCAGTAAAATAGTGATATAAATGTTATTTTGTGCAAGTCTTCCACTTTTGATATTTGTGTTAAAAATATAAGACATTTATGGTAACGACGTTACTTTTTAAATTAATACCAAATTTTAGAAATAATTTTTTCTTTTAAAGTCTTGAATTCTGTATTTTGCTTCTTTAATATTTAAGCCTCTAAGCTTTTTCTCCAACATTTCGTATATTTGAGCTGATTTTCCCATGAGTAAAGTCTGGTTGACTGCTATTGTCATACACTTTGTAAATTGGAACCAGAGTAATGTAACGTGGGTGTGTTTCCTTATAGGTACCCATCCTTTTTATTCAATTACTATTTGACTAGTGTGGTGGTATTTGGCACGATTTTAAAGGTTTTTTGACAGATGTGCTGGTGTATGTCATTGTTTCATTGTTAAAATCTTACGTGTTTTTTTTTTTTGTCTTTTTCATTACTACTATTATTATTTAAATAGTTTTGTGCTATCTATTCTTTCACGCAATTAGTTTTCGAAAATATATCTGTGATAAATCGGATGAGAAAATGATGTACATTCATTTCTACAAGTTGATATACCAATAGATTGCACTGTCTTTTACTAGAAAGACTGAATTATCAATGAGACACAAAGGTCAGTATTCGAAAGATTAATTTCACCAACTGAATCCAACAAAAACAATGGAGGAGTAGAGTCGGCAATTAGGGAAATAATAATGCTGTCTGCAGAAGAGATTTTGGAACAATGAACTCACATTATTAAATGACACGGAAGGATTTACTCCTTTTATCTCATCGAGCAATGGAGGCAAACTGAAAGTTTGGGATTTCATCCGTACTTTAAAAGAAACAAAGTCTTAACAAATGTAATCTAGGAGTAGAAAATAATTGGATAATATAATTAAATAGCGATCTTCGGCCTAGTACCTCATGCATACTTGTGTTTGCGGCACAAATATTGCAGTGGAAATTCATAGAAATAATTATTATTATTGTAGAATCTATTGGAAAAATGTTAATTTATCTTAATAATTAATAAACCTGTATAGAAGGAATTAAAATTATATTTTTTAAATTCTAAATTTAAATAGTAACTTTCGGTATAATGAGAAAGAAGATAGGAAAGGAATTTCCGTCTAAGAACGAAAGAGAAGATGAAGGCAATGGTTACGGTCAATTCAAAGCGGTATATCAAAATGTTGGGAAAATTTTCCGTCCAAGATATTAGAAGATATAATCTTCAGAATCAATGTGTACCGCGCTCACTGCAATGCAATCGATGGCTGTTCTAAGATGAGAATTTCCTAACCGATTTATTTCAAAAATTGGCCGATCTTACACCTCCAGAATTTTTGCTTTGGGAGAAGTAAAGAACAGAGTAGATCTACAGTAACAGCCCCACTTTACTGCAAGATCTGAAGACCAAAATAACGGAAGAAATTCAGGAAATTAATGTGGCTTCTCTCCTCGCTGTAATACAGGCCATTATTATGAAAATACAATAATGTTTCTCTATTCTCAAAACTGAATTTTACATATAAATTATACAATAAAAATGTTGAAGTTACAGAAGTTTATACTTCTTTTAGGCTAGTCAATCTAAGCTCTAAATAGGGTCAACCCGGACATAATTAAAAAAAAACAAGTTTAGTACCATTAGAAGCGTAATTTCAAGTAGTCCAACCATGTGAAAATCCACCAGAATCCTGTTTGAGCAAAACAATTTATTTGAATTTGAATGAGGGGCACTTAAAATATCTTTGAATGATTTTACTAGAAATTTGAAACTTCTTGAAAATATCTAACTAGCCATTATTTCAGATGTATTTGTACTTGTCACTTATTTTTTGTATAATATCTTGATATTAAATTTTTTTTCTCATTTTCGAAATAAAAATTTAAACAGAAATTATTTATCAGGTGGTGTGTAAATTTAAAAAAATAGTGTATTTAATTGTTTAAAATCGTAATTTTTCGTTATTTTTTTAACAGAAATTTATTTAATTCTTTTAAATTTCTTCTATTACGACATTATCATGTTATACATTATGGTCCTTAAAATTTAAGTACAATTTCATTTCTAACGGTCTACAAAATTTACAATAGCGAAACAATATTGTTTAGTTCTGTTTTTTCAAAGACAATATTTTTCCATTAAAACAAGAATTAAACGCCATAAAAAACGCAGCCCCGGCAGCTGATCAGGCCTCAACCGCGAAATCATTGAGGTGTGACTCCGAAAATGTGTCAACACATGTGCACTTCCAAATCAGACTCTTTAGATTCATGTAAGGGAACACAGTAATGTCATCTGGGCATTAACTATCCCCCTGTCAAATCAACAAGGCTCAAGAACTGAAGGTGATAACCAGAACTGTACTAACAAGACAGGTCATGCAATCCTCTGACATTCATCTAACTACCACAGCGGCAAGAATGAGGTTCACAAACTCTGACACTTACTTTAAGAGCAATGGCTACCATCAGGACCTCTGGATGAAGCTGTGTACTAATTACGGTATGGGAATCGCATTCAACCACACTCCAATTTCTTAAGAAATGCAGATAACAGTCGTGTTCTTGCCACCTGAGAAGCTCTAGCCATTTGACTCGCCATTAATGAATGAACCCGTGGTGTATCCCATAATTTTGACTGGACTCATTGACTGGTACCGGGAAATCAGCCTGTGCACCCTGCCTCCATGTCCCTACTGCATCCGTAAACTCGTATGTAAATATTTGATTCCCTTTAGCTTCCACAAATTTATTCTTAATTGTTAGTTCCTTGTTATTCCAGGTTCATATTTTAGATGTTCATAACTCATTTATTAATACCAATTATTAAAGGAGGTAAAAAACTTAAAGATACAGTCAACTGGTTTTGCATATCTTATCTTACAACAGTAATTGATAGATATACATTTTCAAGTGTGATTAAATGTACATTAATCATATACATGAATATTAAGCATATACATTAATATTAAACATATTCATTAATATTAAACATATACATTAATAGCCATTAATGGCTATTAATGTAGCGGTGGAAAATATTATAAAATAAATCCCATATATACTTTAAAATACAAAATAAAGTAATTCGTGGACTAAATGTCCGTGGATGAAATGACCGTAAACGAAATGTTCGTGGACAAGATGTTCTAGACTCTAGACCCTCTTAAAATCATCCTAATTTTCAGAGATAAAACATAATATATTGATAAGCAAGTATTGAAACAAGCTCGCTCATGAGTAATTTCACCACCATCAAATTATGACCACACTTAAGAAAAACTATCAAGAATATGAAACAAACGGAAAAAGTGGGTAACTATCAAGAGTTCTTGTCAAAGTTCTATTTTCGTACCCGCTATTTTTTGTCTCTTACAGTATAAAAATATTATAGACGAATTAGAACTTGTTTGTTTATAAAGACAATATTTTTCCATTTAAAACAATGATATTGTGTAATAATATTAAATTGCACTCAGATCAAACAATCAAGTTAAATTTATATATAATGAATATTAACTGCTAAACAAGTTCATAAAAAAATCAACACTATATCAAAATGAAAGGAAATATTATGTACCGAAATAGTATTCATTAATATATAATTAATTAACTGTTTACACTAGTAACTTAAATACAACTGTTTCATTCACTCTTTACATGCTCTATCAGGTTATATTTTCTCCAGTCCCCCCAATTCAGTCAGAGTTTTTATGAAAGATTTCTGTGTTCTTCTAGATCAATTAACTTGAAAATGTAAAACATGTAGTAATTGAATCACTCTTGAATGTATCAATTCGATATATTAGTTATGTTGATGTACTATATACAAGAGATATAAGATGCTACACAGTTAATTAAGAATTTTACCAATCAAATACGTTGTTTCCAAAATGTGATTCACTGCAATTGTACAATATTGATATCATAAAATGTTTATAAAATCATTTACAGTTTACACAACTCGAAACTTGAGACTGAGCTGATATTTAAATGGAATAACTTGGTATTCACGTGGGAATGTTCCGTCTACAATTTCAATGCAAAATATTTGCATAACACGAGGAGAATATTCGTACAACTTATTGCAAGAAAACTTGTAGAATCTTCACAGAAATTTTTCCGGAGTCAGGAAATGTATAACATCAATTTCTAATTTTATACCTCAATACAAATTTAGGGGGAAGATTTATTGTCCTATAACTGTGTTTAATAATATATTAATATGAATATCATGTAGATATTGATAGATATTCAACAAACTAAGGTGCCCTTGGATGAGCTATTGAAACTAATGGCTCTCTGAATTTCCTTTGATTGCGATTTAAAGTACAAGTACTTGGAACATTTCAGAGCCTATAAGTTTCAAAGCTGTCCAACACACTACTAAATAAAGTTTATAGTAACCATAAATTAATCAGTATAAGCCAGAACTACTTCCCCCAACATAATATAGACTTTAGTTCAAAGCAATAGCTGGTGGAATGAGTTTTTGTAGTGCTATAATTGAAATAACATGAATAATTTAATAATGCTAACATGCTTAGAACTGGAACTTTACATTATATTACAAGAAACTTTTCTCCATCGCCAACTTCTAATTCCCATCACTCAAAGATCTCCATCACGTGGCAGTGGACTCATCTCCATCACGTGGAAATGGACACATTTTCATTACATGGCAATGGACATACCTCAATCACATGGCAGTTGACACATCTTCGTCACGTTGCAGTGGACACATCTCCATCACGTGGCAGTGGTCACATCTCAATCACGTGGCAGTGGTCACATCTACATCAAATGGCAGTGGTCACATTTCAATCACGTGTTAGTGGACATATCTCCATCACGTGACCTTAGACACATCTCAATCACAAGTCAGTGGACACATCTCTGACACGTGACAGCGGACACATCTTTTAGATAGTAGGTACCCACAAAGGCAATATTTCCGAAAGAACAAAGTTACTGAGTCTATAACTCTAACCATAAACACGTCTTGAAAACAAACAGAAGAAAGAGAGTTGTGGCAACTGTTCTATAATAAAGTGAACACACAAACAAATAACGTTTTCGTTCATTTGATTTTGTTCTTGTCTCATCGACTTGGATCAGCTTTTCCTCGGAATAGATAAATGCTAGACAAATAAATTTGGAAAAATAAATAAGAAGTTTACGGAACTTAATAATGACATATTCGTAGAGACAGTAAATTATTGAAAGAAAGTCAATTTATTTCAATGAATTAATTTGAAAGAAGGTTAATAATTCGGACGTAGAAACAAAGAAAACATTGGAATATTTTAGTAATTAATTGCTTCCATTAAGCTCATAACACTGAGTTTATTTACAGAGAAATTTACATTAATTGGAGGATTTACCATCCAAGATCTTCTAAGATTTTCCTCAGAAAAGATGTAGAGATAATAGACGCTACATTTTAGAGTCTGAGGGACATTTACAGACTGAATTACTCTTCTATTCTTACGAGGAAACATTTATTAGGAACTGAATTAAATAACTTATGTTGTGAGCAGACCTGTGACTGCTTATCACTAAAACTGTTATGGAAAAAGGAACTTTGACGAAGAAGCCAAAGTAAAAAGTGCTACACACTGCATAATCAATGCTCATGAATGCAGAAAAGCTACATTCTGCACCTCAGAAATAGGAGAGGAAAAGGAAAATGTGGTTATAATGTAAAATTGTCAGAGATTATATGCTCCTTATAATAAGTATATTTCATTAGTTTGATTAAATATTTATAGAAACGAATTCGAACGGATTCAACTATTATACTGATTTTATTCATTATATTCGATTAAGTTCGATACTAGTTAAATTAATTCATGTAAAAAATAATTAATTTGACTATTGCCCCTAATTTATTTGATAGACAATTACCATTAACATCAATATCTACCATTTGCAAAGTTTTGACACAGAAAATCAGTCCTTTGTTCCATATTTCCAATAGAAGAACAAACAACATTAGAAGGTTATAGAGCCTCACATTACAGGATGCAATGGCTAACTACAGCAATAAGAGCTGTAACAACTTAGCTACAGTCAATACTCTCTGAGAATTACGACAAAGTGACTGTAATAAAAAGGCATGTAAGCTCCTTGCCATGTTAGTCTAATTTCAGTATTCGTTATTTGGTCATAATAAGGAACTAGATACACATTAGGAAAAATTTCACTCGGAGATTTAATTTGAAGAGAATGTCTATTTCAGTAGGGGAAACAGAACAATTTTATTATGGGTTCGTGCTCGTATATAAAAAAAAACTAAGAATACTCTATTGAAAAAGAAAAAATTCAACTTTTGAATTTCCTCTTCTAAATACCTAATTTAGGCTGTCTGGATGTATATTTGAGTTGATAGAACTAATTAATTAACGACTCTGGTCTTAGGAAAAAAAGAGATTCAGTTCAATGGTCTAAATTTTGTTTTAGCTTATACATATGATTAGAATGTTGAGACTGCGGTGTTTGTTCAACATATTTCAAACGAATAGAGAATCCTGACTAAAGTCCAGAGTTTTTTAAATGGTATGAGCTCATATAGTATTTACTGTAACGTGAGATAATTGAAGTGATATGAATTCTGCTAAGTATTAAAACTACATATCTATTAATGAAACATAAAAGGGGTCGTTCCTATTTAAGGACCCAAACCAAAATAAATTTAAATAAAAAAATTTGCATATGTAATTTTGCTCAGAGATTCTTATCAACATAACCATTTTGGAAGAAAGTTATACTATTTTAGGTATGAGAGTTTAAAATATTTATTTCCTATGTATTACCGAAGGATTAGAAAGTTTAAAAAACTCGTGGTTTTATTGAAATTACAGGAAACTGTGATGTAAGTTCTTGTATCCGGTAGTTTGTTGCACTGCACAGTTCATTGATTGATTGATGCCCTGGCACCTGACATGGGGGATGGGATAGGCATGCCCCTCCTCCCATGAAATACATATATCGAATATTTTAATTTACCGTGATATTTTCCATTTATTACTTCAATACTGACATACATGTAATGGTCCCTACCCCACTGCCAGGTCATTAATCTATCTTGAAGTGTGCAGTACAACAAACCTACGGATACAGGAATTTACATTGCAGCTATTTTTGACTGAAATTGGCCAAAAAGCCTGAAAACGAGTGTTTTTAACCCCAGTAACCTAGCCCTTAAAAGTTTACTCACTTATCTAGGGACTGGTCCTCACTAAAACTGTTATAAAATCTCAACAAATTGACCTTTCGATATTTACGATATACGCAAAAGAATAGTAACTAATTTAGAATAAAATTAACAAGCGAATATAAAAAATAAATATATCTTAGATTTTCTAACTATTTGCTAAAAAGCTATTTTCATCACTCATCAATAAAATCCTTATATATAACATTCACAAAAATAAATAAATCTTGATACAAATTTAACTGTTAATGGAAAAGGATTTAACAATGAAAAAGATGCCAGAAAGAAAGATGTGCATTTAACAGTTCTTGAAATATACTAACTTAAAGTTGTATTTCGGGTTTATTGAGACACTCTGTATATTTGAATAAATGCTCATAATATGAGTATATTGCCTTTTATCACATTATTTTTTGTATAATCATATGTAACTATGTTGAAAAGTAAAAGTCAGGAAAAGACAGCTTTCAAATCGGTTTGAAAATAAAATTATTAATATTTTTTCATGAGAACTGGCGCGCATGGACCAGTCCCTAGGGTTAAAGTTCTCAATCCTTAATAAATAACTTCAATTCCTCATATTTAAGAAAGTATTAGTTACTACAAAAAATGGTTACGATGTTTGGATTATATTTATATGGACTAAAAAACATAAGGGAAAATTAATTTAAATTATTTTTGATGTGTGTCGTCAAATGGGAATGATCCCACAATAGTTTTGAGTAGTTATCAATAAATATTTATTACCTTTTTATCGCCACGAGGAAAAACACGTCAATATACTTAGCCACAAAATAGGCCAAATTCAGATTTTTATTCTGATTTAAAATGGTGATTTATCGCCATTGATTACAATAAAGGATCATTTATTTAATATGTAAAGTAAATATCTAAATATAATTGCCTGGAAATAAAAATATACCATAGTTGCTTGAGGAGTCTTTGATTGAAATATGATTACTCCCATATTATCAAATGTTCCAAAATGATTCTGATTTAACATCAGTTTATGAAAAAGTGTAATCCATAATTCACTGATTAACAAAAGGACTTTTCACCTCCCCTGATTTCTCTGAGTGTATTTAGTTAGCTGTCTATCGGTCTGTAGATTGTACTCTTCCAAACCTCTAATCTGTTTGCTTTGGGAAGAGAATAAAAAGTCCTACGAGATTGTAAGCCTGTTGCTCTGCGATTAAATTTTCTCCTAAATTATTCGAATGCAGAATGACAAAATATTTAGGAATTCCATTACAGTCAGGGACGGCATCTTCGAAGAGCACAATATCTCATTCTCAAATATATCTTTTGCAATTGTGACGATTTGCAACATTCTGTGTGTCCATTTCTTGTTCTTTCACAGAACTAATGTCCTGAGACTTTTATATTTAACGGAAAGTGTAATTCTTTTCAGTGCAATGGGGAGAGTTTCCAACCCTCGCCATTTTTTCTGGGTGCCTTCCGTCGGATTAACATTTCATTTTCAGGTGTATTTAAATGTATAAAATAATAGTGAAGGTGAATCTCGCACATCATCTAACTAAGAGCAGGTAGTTCCGTCCGATTATAGAGTGCTGCTTAACATTTCTCTCTCCAGCATCTTGAAAATGTTTTAAAATTTGAATTAATTTGATACATTGAATTTTAGATATAATCTACAAATTTGGTTTCAAGCATGAAACTTCGATTATTAATTATTAATAAACCTGACGAAAGCTTGAACTGGAGGCTGACGTATCAAGAATCATTATGAACTACGCTGCCTTGTCAGAAGCCGATCAAATTCAGATATTCTATTTATAGAAACCAACAAATTAGGTGACTAAATGGAGACTTTTTGAATTATATTAGCTGCTCTCCAATATAGCTCTATAAATTAATTAACTAAAATGAGTTAATACATCTAATTTGTGCCTTTGTAATTATTTCCTTTCAAGTTACTTTGACGAGAGTTTCTACAGGTATGTGCATTATGTATCGGTGTACTGACAACAGCCAAGCGGACAACTGCCATAGTAGACAACTGCCATGAGACAAACTGCCATGCGGACAACTGCCATGCAATCAAAGAGTAATGATATTATACACTAGAGAGAGTGAGTGTTTCAGCGATTGCAGGACGCTGAGTCGCAGGGTCCAAAACCTTAGTACCTACACACAGAGAATGGATTAGTTGAATCAAATCATATTTGATTTGGTTTGACTAAATTTTATGGTTTATCTGTGCGCCTACCTACGTGGTGAGTTGCAGGTACTATTTAAAATGAGTTAAATTGACGTTGGTAAAAACAACACATATGTGAGTTGATTATTTTTATTTCCCGAAGGTCACAACAACTGTCTGTGATAGTCAAAACTACTCGAGATGGTTGAACCAATTATATGTAATGGTTATAACAACTGCAGAACAAGGTTACATCAACTACTTGTGTATGTTTCTCCAATCACTCCTATGTGTTATACCAACTATTCGTGTTGGTTGCATCAACTACTCGTGTAGGTTATACCAACTACTCGTGTAGGTTACATCAACTACTCGTGTAGGTTATACCAACTACTCGTGCAGGTTATATCAACTACTCGTGTAGGTTACATCAACTGCTCGTAAAGGTTATACCAACTACTCGTGTTGGTTATATCAACTAATCGTGTTGGTTATATCAACATCTCGTGTTGGTTATATCAACTACTAGTAAACTAAGTAAATGTATATCAACTATTAGTGTAGGTTGAAATCTCGGTCCGGTTAGCATTAACCAAACTGTTTACATGACTTTTGTAGTCAATATATTTACTCTATTAAATCACAATCTCGAGTTAGGTCCCGGTATCAATTAGATTAGACTATTTATTTTCTACGACCAAATCTAACATGTTCATTTATTTTCTACTTTTGCTTCTGTGATATGCATACTATTTTGATTTAAAAAAAAATTGATCACCTAGACTAATCTTTGCTTTTTGAAATGTTTTCGATCCGATGAATTGATATATGGTTATTAGTTGTAAATTAATAGATTAGATTGAATAAATAACTTCATCAGGTCAGTTTATAAATAAGTAGTTAGATGACGTAAATAACTTTACGTAGTGATAATTAGGTTGGCTAGATAAATTAAATTACCCGGCTAGACTACAAAAACAAATTTTGATAGAATAAATCTTTGATGTGCTGCAATTATACTATAACTTAATGAATAACAATAAAGCCTTTGTTTTCTAAACCATATTTTAGTGCAATTCATCTTACACATAGGCACTGATGTAGAAATATGCTAATAGAATTTACCAAGGTCAAATTGAAAACGAAATATAAACATTTAAGTTTTAGATTTTTTTTATTTAGAAGTAAAATTTGAATTCTCGTCACTGTGTTTCACGACTATAGGTTGCCAATTCCTGAAATAAGAGATTCGTATATTAATATATATATAATAGAAATTCATAGTATCGTTCATATACATTATCAATAACATCACCTACTCTTTTCTCCTTTTGTGAAGAGATAGCGACAGCTTCGATATTCTTTTCATGTCTGGAATCCCTAAAAGCATATGAAAAAGTAATAGATAATAATATTGCACATACATTTTTAAAAAGCATCTAACATTTGCAAATACTTACTTTGACAGATCATACATAATTGTTCCTGAATCATTCAAAGGAATTGGAGAGGACTCCGATGGTTGATGACGTTGATCTACTCTATCAATTCTTCATAAAGATCTGAAAGTAGATTCAGAAAATATAGAAAACCATATTAATAGAGAAATGAATAGAATTATTAACTGATAATTGTTTCATATAAGTTAATTATTTATATAAAATGTTAAACTATTTATAAATCTTCAGATGCAGTATAAATTTAGCTCTAATAAATGCAATGGATTCTCCTTGCTAATCCTCATATTTTTTTTCATTATACACTCTTAATTTAAACTATAATTAAATACCAAAGAAGCATAATATATCAAAAGGCTCACCTCTGGTTGGAGTTCTCACTGCCAAATCCCTGGACGGTGTTCTCCTTATTTGCTCCCCGGACGGAGTTCTCCCGGTCATAGAAAACTAGGGTCAAGTAGGTAAATTACAGGCACTTCAACTAACTGCGGTCTCTTATCTCAGAAACATTAATAACCATCATGGCTTCAAGGTACTCGTGAAATAAATAGAACCTATCATAAATTGATCTGTTGAACAATTCAATATATAGCTAAACTAATTTCAAATGGATTTTGAGACTTTCTTAATAGGGCCGCAATTAGATATTAAAGAACCGAATCTACGTGTGTAACCCTACCTATAGGTACACTAATTTGTTTTAAAATATATAAATTATCAGAATACTAAACTTGGGATACTAGGATAAGTTCCGAATTATCGGACGGTTCCACATTTTCGGTCGCCTAAGAAAAACTATATAAAATAATTGATCAACTTTTATTTCAATTAACTATTAGGTAGTTAATTGAATTTCATACGAGACCGAAAATGTGAAATCACCTGATAATTTGGAACTTACCCTATCTAAGGACAGCGCAATAACTGCCTAGCCTTTGTAGAAGGTATTGAGTATTGACACTGAAAAATAAAACAGCTAGGTAGGTATGATGCTTAAAGGTCCTCTCCAGGCTCAGGGAAAAAATGGAGTTTATTACATAACATTGTAGAACTAAGGTATACGATCATTATTCCGCAAACCGCATACAATTCCATTCGGTATATATTTTATTATTTGATTTTAAAGTTTTTTATTACTCTGTGAGCAACAATCGAGCGAATCTCCAACCTGACGCTGAGAAAGAAGATTGTACACTCTTTGTTTTGATTTCAAATTTAGATTTTTAAACAAACAATGCGTTGTTGGCCTTCATTTGAGATATTAATTGTTTCTAAAAGTATATAAACGTTTCTATAATAAGTTTATCAAAATTTAAACCTTTAAACGAATAATAAATAGATTTATTAAAAACTACCTAGTTGACCATCAAAACAAATGGTGTACATTCTTCTTCTTCAGACGGAAAATTAGAAAGTCGGAAGTAAAGTAGGTTTTGTAGAATTTGGATTATAAAAATCTTCAAAAGCATATAAAATTAAAAATATGCTATCAAATTTTATGGGGTTTGCAGTAAAATGAAAAGAAACATTAGCCTCGTTGATTTAAACAATAAAAATATTTGCTTGGAGGGGACCTTTAAATAAGTTAACATATTATAATCTAGGAAAATTAGTTTGGATATCAGTTTACAAACAAGAAGCCAGTAATCTAAATTTATTATTAAGAAAAGTTATACACTGATAATCAGCTCTTCAAATAACCACCACCCTATCAATCCCAATTTTTTTAGAATATTATTTTAGGCAGGCATTTAGTATATATGTATTAATGGAATTAATTAATAATTAATAATCGATCGGCAGCGATAATACTATTTAGAGCATATAACGCTATTGTTTGCACTTGAACTAAAATGGTATTGAGGAGAGTTCACATTCAACACGTAACACACTTAAAAAAAGAAATTTTGTACTGTAAAGTGTCAACCGATTAATTGGCTTTGAGGAAATCATAAGTTGCCAAATACTCATTTAATTTAACTCACACCAAACTTAAAAAGTAACGCCAACTCTCATAGTAAGTTAATTTATACACCAGATACATAGGATTAACAGTCTTTGTGGATTATTTTATCACACTATGTCATAGTTGTTTTAACTCACACCTAATCTTACAAAAAAGTAGCGCCAACTCTCACAGTAAGTTAATTCATACACTGCAGAATACATTGGATTAACAGTCTTTGTGGGTTACTATAACACACTATGTCATAGTTGATTAAACTCGCACCTAAACTTCAAAAAAGGTAGCGCCAACTATCATAGTAAGTTAATTCATACACCAGATACATTGGATTAACAGTCTTTGTGAGTTACTTCAACACACTATGTCCTAGTTGTTTTAACATATGTTCAAACTCCCAAAATGTAACTCTAACTCTCATAGTAAGTTGATTCAATCCATAAAATGATTTGAATTAACTATGTTTGGTGACACACCATGTCATAGTTGTTTTGACACACGTGAAAACATGAATGTAGTCCAACCAACTCGCGTAATAAATTGATTCAAAGCATAAATTGTTGACCCATTAAATATGAGTAAACTTTTTTCTCTGTGTATAGTGACGTAGTGAGGAGAGGTATGCTATACAGCTCGCTCCGCCTTGAGTATATGATTTGCGAGGGGTTTTCTGCTCTCTCTTGACATCTCTCTTTATTCACAACTATACTCAAATCAAATATCGTCATGGCTTGCTCTAATGAATGTTATCTAATTAATTATAAGATGTAAACACTTCAATCGCAAGATGTTATGAGTGACTAACCCACGCGCTATATTATTTAAATACTGGTAGCGGTAACTTTGAACATCGGCAAATTGGTATACCTATATTAAACTCTGTTGATAATAATAATATGTATATGATGATTATAATAATGTTACCCACTAGTGTTTTCCTAACAATAACACACGTTATATATTTTTACCTCTTTTGAAATCGAAACAATATTGGAAAACGAATTTATTCATCTGGGGAAAATTACGAATTATCGGTCAGTTTCATATCTTCGGTCATATAAGATAAAACTATATTGCAATTGTTATTTAGGTAAATTTTACTTTAGTTGGTATCTACAATAAAATTAATATAACAATTGTAATATAGTTATTTCTTATATGACCGAAGATATGAAACTGACCGATATAATTCGTAATTCATCCTACAGTATACTTAAATAATGGTAACGGGAATCAAATTAAAGCTATTATGTCATGCACAAATGTTGCATTTCTACTATATTAATGATAATAAGTTAGGTATTCAAATAATAATTAGGTGTTAATTCAAATTATGCATTGTGAGAAAAATGTCAAAGTTCCGTAAGAGCAACTAATATGTGTATATATTTAAAACTATTCTGCTGTGTGATGTTATGCGATATAATATTCATTAATTATTAAATTCGTAATGGAATTCATTAAAAATTAGTTTTCAGTTCAAAATTATAATACTTCTTAAGAATTTCATTTGCAAAATTTGTATGAAAACATCATGAAAAAGTTTTATCGTGCGACTGCTTATTATAACACACCCTACCCTGATCGGGGTACGGTCAAGAGCCCCCCCGGTCAAGAGCCCCCCCGGTCATGAGCCCCCCCGGTCACGAGCCCCCCCGGTCATGAGCCCCCCTAGGTCATAAGCCCCCCCGGTCACGAGCCCCCCTCCATGTTTTTTTAATCCTTATTTACCTAGTTAAACAAATGAAGAACTACTTAGATAGAAATAACTGAGAGTTGCTAATGTAGTTTGTTGTATCCGCTAGATTGTTGTACTGCACACTCCATGATTGTTTAATGACCTGGCAGGGGAATACGGGGGGCGGGTGTATTTAATCAGGTGTAATTCGGTTTTGAGTATAATGTAATTCGGTATAATTCTGTGTAATTCGGTATTCAGTGTAGTGTGATTCGGTATAATTTTGTATAATCAGGTGTAATTCGGTATTGATTATTGTGTAATATAGTGTAATTCGGTATAATTCGGTATTGAGTATAGTGTAATTCGGTTTAATTCGGTGTAATTCGGTATTGAGTATAGTGTAATTCGGTATTGATTATAGTGTAATTCGGTATTGAGTATAGTGTAATTCGGTATAAATTATAATTCTGTGTAATTCGGTATAATCATGTGTAATTCGGTATTCAGTGTAGTGTAATTCGGTATTGAGTATAGTGTAATTCGGTATAATTTGGTGTAATTCGGTATAATTCTGTGTAATTCGGTTTTCAGTATAGTGTAATTCGGTATAATTTGGTATAATCAGGTGTAATTCGGTATTGATTATTGTGTAATATAGTGTAATTCGGTATAATTCGGTATTCAGTATAGTGTAATTCGGTGTAATTCGGTACAATTCGGGATTGAGTATAGTGTAATTCGGTTTAATTCGGTGTAATTTTGTATAATTCGGTATTATTCTGTGTAATTCGGTATAATCATGTGTAAATCGGTATTAAGTGTAGTGTAATTCGGTATAATCAGGTGTAATTCGGTATTCAGTATAGTGTAATTCGGTATAATTTGCTATAATCAGGTGTAATTCGGTATTGATTATTGTCTAATAGTGTAATTCGGTATAATTCGGTATTGAGTATAGTGTAATTCGGTATAATTCGGTGTAATTCGGTATTGAGTATAGTGTAATTCGGTATAATTCGGTGTAATTCGGTATAATTCGGTGTAATTCGGTATAATTCGGTGTAATTCGGTATAATTCGGTATAATTCGGTATAATTCGGTATTTAGTGTAACCGAGGGTAGGGTTGTACTTTTTCACACGAGTCCACAAGCAGCACTCTAAATCTCTTGATTGATATTCATTATATAATTATTTTAAATGAATTTTCTTAAAAAATTTGAACTTGTTTATCAACTTAGATTATCTATTTATGAGAGGTCACACTTATATTTTATCGAATAATTAATTATTGTTAAATATTCTTCCGCAGTCCGGTACCATTTTCCCCCGGACTGGGTTGCTGACAACTGATCTATATAATATTGTGATGATGTCATTTGACTGCTAAGGGTATGTCTATCTTCTACACATTATTGTGAGCTTGTTTTTCAGCTTCTAGAAAGCTCCCTATCATCACTTATTCATAGTTAGACCTGAGAATCATGAAACATATCGGAAATAGATACCAAAGATTAATTCACTGCAGTTATTGGAATATGTGGCTTTTCATACTAGGGAGATTATTGCAGCTGTAATGATGTAGATAGATAACTATATTGAAGCTAATCCATTAATGTAGATATGTCTTAGGTACTATTGGAATAATGTAGTCATGTACAGCTATTGCAATTTTGTTATTTGGTACATATAATGGAATAATTTAGTTTTGTACTGATTTTGCAATGATATTATCAGGTACATCTATTGGAATGATACAGTTACGTACAGCTAATGCGATCATGTAATTAGAAGAGCTATTGGGATAATGCAGTTAGACAAATTTATTGTAATGATGAAGTTAGGTTAGGATATTAGAATAATGTTGTTAGGTAGAGCTATTGGAACAATGCAGTTAGATAAAACTAATGGAATAATGTAGTTGGATAAAGCTAATGGAATAATGTAGTTGGATAAAGCTAATGGAATAATGTAGTTGGGTACAGCTATTGGAATAATATAGTTGGGTAGAGTTATTTGGATTATGTTCTATTATACAAATTAATAATTGAATGCTGAATAGAATAAGTTCAAACCTAATTTAATATTTCAAGTAAAATAATTTATTATAGTTCGAATTATATTCTCCCGTGCTTATAGGAGGAGAATATCACATCAAGTCACATAGAAAAGATTTCCTCTCCAATGTTCCCCCGCACCACCATTGATAGCCTAGTTTGTTATCTCGGAATTATTAGGTGCTCCATTTCCATAGAATTCCGTCTGTTATCTCAGCAATGGAGTGCTGATGAACTGATAAGAACACGAACTGATAAGAACACGAACTGATAAGAACATGAACTGTTAAGAACATGAACTGATAAGAACACGAACTGATAAGAACATGAACTGATAAGAACATGAACTGATAAGAACATGAACTGATAAGAACATGAACTGATAAGAACATGAACTGATAAGAACATGAACTGATAAGAACATGAACTGATAAGAACATGAACTGATAAGAACATTAACTGATAAGAACATGAACTGATAAGAAAATTAACTGATAAGGACATGAACTGATAAGAACATGAACAGATAAGAGCATTATCTGATAAGAACATGAACTGATAAGAACATGAACTGATAAGAACATGAACTGATAAGAAATTGAAATTGTAAGAAAATGAACTGCGAAAAACATGAACTGATAAGAACATGAACTGATAAGAACATTAACTGATAAGAACATGAACTGATAGGATAATGAACTGATAAGAACATTAACTGATAAGAACATTAACTGATAAGAACATGAACTGATAAGAACATGAACTGATAAGAACATGAACTGATAAGAACATGAACTGATAAGAACATGAACTGATAAGAACATGAACTGATAAGAACATGAACTGATAAGAACATGAACTGATAAGAACATGAACTGATAAGAACATGAACTGATAAGAACATGAACTGATAAGAACATGAACTGATAAGAACATGAACTGATAAGAACATGAACTGATAAGAACATGAACTGATAAGAACATGAACTGATAAGAACATGAACTGATAAGAACATGAACTGATAAGAACATGAACTGATAAGAACATGAACTGATAAGAACATGAACTGATAAGAACATGAACTGATAAGAACATGAACTGATAAGAACATGAACTCATAAAAAATAAACTGATCAGAACATGCCTGATAAGAACATGAACTGATAAGAACACGTACCAATAATAACATGAACTGATAAGAACACGAACCGATAAGAACAAGGACTGATAAGAACATGAACTAATAAGAGCGCGAAGAGAAGAGTCAAGAATCGGAGTCAGGATGAGAAAATTTTTAGAAGGTTTGATTGAGGGAATATCTAAAAGTGACAATGTGGGAATATCTTAAAATCTCATTGAAGTAATATCTAGAAATGTGTTTGAGGGAATATCTAAAAGTATAATTGAAGAAATATCGTAAAGTGTGATTGGGGATATATCTTAAAGTCTCATTGAGGGAATATCAAAAGGTGTGGTTGAGGGTATATCTAAATAAGCGATTGAGTAAATATCTAAAAAATGTCATTGATGGAATTTCTAACAATGTCATTGAGGGAATATCTAAAAGTGTAATTGAGGGAATATCTAAAAGTGTAATTCAGGTAACATCCTAAGCGTCTAATTATTGCAAAAGTAATGTTGACAAAATCAAGTTAATAAATTGTGAATGTCAAATATAAATCAGTAGTTAATTAATTAATGCATATTTCAAAATAATTTCGGAATATTTGTTACCTGTTTGAAATGGAAACTTGCAGACAGAAAAAAAATTACGATAATGCGACTCCATATTTTACACAGCTGGAAAGGATTAGAAAACAAGTAACTTTAGGTATTAGATCTTTTTATAGATTAAATGATTTTGTACATTTCTCTTAATAGAGCGAGAAATCTTAAATTCCTAGAACTACTAGCCTGTTGTCATTCCAATTTCAAAGATGCACTACATATAAGAGATCTAAAGAAAATTTGAAAAAAAAACAGCAGGCCATTAGAACATGATCATGTTTCATTAAACGTACATCCTGATTAAATTAATTTTCAAAATAATTAATTTAAAGAATAATGGCGTAGCATCGAAAATTATACAACTGGTGTTCACAAACTGACATTTATTCAGTCTGACCTTTCTAATAATTAGCTTATTAAAATCATTGATAATCTGTGCAATGTATTTGTAGCTTCATCAGAAATTAATTATTATCTGAAATCAATCCGAAAACTCATTAATGATCTACTTTAAGAAATTATTGTACAAAATTTTATTCCGATTTGTGTTATGTTACTAATTCAAAATTTCTTCATAATATATCCTTCAAAGAGACTCAATGTAAATGTGCAAACGAAGTACTCTCTAGTTTTGAGCTGCTGATTGTATCGCCACATCCCGATTGTGCTTTGTAACTCAATATGACTAGCAAATCTAAGTCAACACCTCTGGTTATTCAAATCAACATGACTTGATTTCAAAGTCAACACAAAATCAATGGGTTTGCTACTCAAGAAAACAGGTACTCTGATCTCTATGGTTTTGAGGAAAAGATTAAAAATAACTGAGAATATGAAATGCTGACCAAGCTGTTCTTAACAGCGAAAAAAAAACTCTACTAACGCCGCATGATTGTTATTCCTGTTCTTAACAACAGAGAAAAGCTCTACTAAGGCCACATGATTGTTGTTTCTGTTCTTAACAGTGAAGAAAAGTTCTACTAATGCCACATGATTGTTGTTCCAGTTCTTAACAGCGAAAAAAAAATCTACTAATGCCACATGATTGATGTTCCTTGTTCTTAACAGCGGAGAAAAGCTCTACTAAGGCCACATGATTGTTGTTCTTGTTCTTAACAGCGGAGAAAAGCTCTAATAATGCCACATGATTGTTGTTCCTGTTCTTAGCAGCGAAGAAAAGTTCTACTAATGCTACATGATTGTTGTTCCTGTTCTTAACAGCGAATCCCAGGGCTTTGAAAATGTGAATACAAAAAGTAATTGATGGGACATTTGTGAAGGTGTTATTTTCTCGTTATTCTGTTTTTACTAGCACTTTTATTGCCAATTAATCGTGAGAATGACTTTACTTTTCACAGTAGCACGAAATGTAGCGCATATGGAGATTGTAAATAAAACTCAGAATATCTATTCCAGATGGACTAACCGCATAATTTTGTATTTGTTGGATAGTTCTATTTCTTTTTTACGTACTGTTCAAGTGTCCATACGTGGCAGATAAATATTTCATTGTTAGCTGCATAGGAAGATATGCAGAGTATCACAACCACAATGTTGTAGACAATAAAGCTTCCGTAAACTTGCTGAGAATGGTACTACAGAGGTAAATATTGGTAGTATCTCTATCTTCACTTTTGTCTTCTCGAAGAAAGTAGCACAAACTTTAGGCTTTATTACAGAAGTTAGGAATGGAAGATGCCTGCAAGTTAGCCTTTTTTCAGCTCGATTCATTGGTTTAATGGTAAGAAAAAAGAAGAAAAAAAAGGAAGATAACTTGGAAGCAAAATAATTATTGTTTATTGTAAGATTAAATTTTATGTGAACTGGCACAATATTTTGCGAAAGAAAAGCAGGTGAATAGTACGAAGTAATTCAATTAGATGCAACAAGTTTACACGTATCTATGGAATTCTGAATGAAGTGTAGGGAATGTATACACGTATAAAGTAAAATTTATAATCAATTAAAGGAAAATAGTATTAATAATTATCTTTTGATAAATGAATTTGTTAGACAGGAAATAAATATAACTAATTCAGATTTATCATTAGTCCAAAGTTACTTAGATCCTGTTGCTGTCTTATGCAATTGTGTTTTATACAATAAGTTTATGGTTGAATTATTTTATATGAATTATTTATATATATGCATAACAAAATAATCATTAAATTCTTTCCATAAAAATAAATGCTGTAGATCTGTAACAGAAAATCTGTATTTACAGTTTGATTTCGACAATTTTTTCCTATTTCTCGTTAGTACATTATCTGTATCAATTCCTACTTTTGAGAATTTTATTTTTAATGTTTAGCAATCTATAGAAACTAATAAGAGATGAAATGAAACGAACAATATTATGAGTATATTACAGATAACATGAAAGAGGTTTTATTTTTGGGATATTTCCTTTATATCTAATATATCTACATTATCTCCACTCACAATTTGATGATAAGAGGATATTCCTGTAACAATAATATAGGATAGTATTCAAATTCTTATAGGAGGGAATATTCCAGGAATATTGAAGTGTTATGATATTTGCCCAGATATTATACAAGGATATTCAGGGCATATCATATTTCTATAGTTTTCCATACGAAACAAATTGGAATATTCTTGGAATAGATATTTTTGATAGTATTCCATTCTGAATATCCAATAAGTATCCCTAAAGTAAAGTATCCCCCCCCAAAAAAAAAATGAAGGAATATCCCTGGAACTATTGGTATCTACGGTATTCATATTGAAATAATAAGGTAGTTTCACAGGAATCGAATTAAAATTTTACTTCCTAAGATAACTTTTGAAAATCCCTGGAACTATTTCAATATTTTTGATAAGTATAAAAAAAGTATGTATTTCAAACAAAAAAGGAATGTCTATGACATCGAACGATGGAAAAAAAATTATTCCATCACAATTTGGATTTCTTATTGTGTAATTAAGACACGTGGGTTCATTGTCATTTGTTACCTAAGCTGATGTAAATTGGATTGCGTATTTTTTTCTTTTAATTTTCACCATCTATATAAGTTGAAGTTTTAGATAATGGTTCTTGGGTTGTGCTCTTCAACTACGAGGTTTATGATTTCAGTGCTAGATAGGCTTTAAGGCTTCATTTACCGTAACCTCTTCCTTTTCCTCTTTCCATGCATGAAAAACTCATTCACTGACTGAACTTTTATATTGGTATGTGACTTTTTTCTAAAAGTCACTCTCCATTCTGACAGCTTCTTTCAGTCTCTTGTATTTCAAATGGTCAGCAATATAGCCTTTTGTTCTTAAGCAGACGCTAGACCACCAAGAGAATTAAAATATTTATATCTATGAATATATTTTCAGATGACCAAATAAAATGCAGACTCTTTATAAGTAATTAGAAATGCCTACAAAATTAACATGTTTCGTTTGTAGGAAATACGAAACTACTAAAAGTTGTGAATCAGATAGCCAAAATAATTTATATCAAATTTAGTTTTCGCTTTGCAGCTGGGCAGTTAGGATGTAATAGGCGGGCTATAAGCGATGCAAGTTGAATTAGTGTCAATTCAAGGGGGAAAAAAGTAAGTAATGTAATTTTTTCATTCTATAAGTATACCTTTCTTTCATATTATATAAAGTGCATTAATCATTAAAATATTTTCAATGTTGGTTTAATGTTTACTTTATTTACCTATTGATATCTGATAATAACGGATAAAGAGTGATTAATCTAGGTATACCGTACCATATTATTTTGTTGACCCATTTACATTTATATGTACTCAATCTATACATTAATTGTTAATAGGTTCAATATGTTTATTTACATTATGAATGTTTATTAATAATTAACTAATTAATTAACTAATTAACTCTTCAGTGATCTGTCCTTTAACTGACTAGAGTTTAATAGTAAAATTTAAGATTTGACATACATATTACACAGAGAAAAAAGTTTACTCATATTTAATGGGTCAACAATTTATGCTTTGAATCACTTTAATACATGAGTTGGTTTGACTATATTCATGTTTTCACGTGTGTTAAAACAACTATGACATGGTGTGTCACCAAACATAGTTAATTCAAATCAATTTATGGATTGAATCAACTTACTATGAGAGTTGGAGTTACATTTTGGGAGTTTGAACATATGTTAAAACAACTAGGACATAGTGTGTTGAAGTAACTCACAAAGATTGTCAATTCAATGTATCTGGTGTATGAATTAACTTACTATGAGAGTTGGCGCTACTTTTTTGAGTTTAGGTGCGAGTTAAATCAACTATGACATAGTGTGTTATAGTAACCCACAAATACTGTTAATCCAATGTATTCTGCAGTGTATGAATTAACTTACTATGAGAGTTGGCGCTACTTTTTTGTAAGTTGGGGTTCTAGTTAAAACAACTATGACATAGTGAGATAATGTAACCCACAAAGACTGTTAATCTTATTTATCTGGTGTATAAATTAACTTACTATGAGAGTTAGTGCTACTTTTTTTTAAAGTTTATATGTGAGTTCAATCAAATGAGTAAGTGGCAACTTATGCTTTCCTCAAAGCTAATTTATTCGCATAACACTTTTCAGTTCAAATCTTGATTCAAGTGTGTTACGTGTTGAATGTGAAAGCTCCTCAATACCATTTTAGTTTAAGTGCAAACAATAGCGTTATATGCATTAAAAAGTATTATCGCTGACGATCGATTATTAATTAATTCCATTAATAAATTGATAAATGTCTGCTTAAATATTCTAAAATATTGGTGATTGATAGTTTGGTGGCTTTATATAGGTAGTTATTTGAAGAGCTGATTATCAGTATTTAACTTTTATAATAATAAATTTTGATTACTGCCTTCCAGTTTGTAAACTGATATCCAAACTAATTTTCCTAAATTATTATATGTTAACTTATTTAAGCATCATACCTACCTAGCTGTTTTTTTTTCAGTGTCAATACCTTCTACATGGGGTACGGTCAAGAGCCCCCCCGGTCAAGAGTCCTCCCGGTCATGAGCCCCCCCGGTCACGAGCCCCCCCTCCCTGATTTTTTAATCCTTATTTACCTAGTTAAACAAATGAAGAAATACTTAGATAGAAATAACTGAGAGTTACTAATGTAGTTTGTTGTATCTGCTAGTTTGTTGTACTGCACACTTCATGATTGTTTAATGATCTGGCAGGGGGGTTCGGGGGCGGCACGCCCCCCGATATACATATATTTTATGTCTATTCAGTAATGAACTACAAAATTGTCAATAAGGATTAAATAGTATAGGTAAATAAGGATTTAAAAACAGGGGGGCTCATGACCGGGAGGGCTCATAAACGGGGGGGCTCTTGACCGGGGGGGCTTATGACCTAGGGGGGCTCATGACCGGGGAGGCTCATGACCGGGGGGCTTATGACCTACACCCCTTCTACATAGGTTAGGCAGTTACTGCGCTGTCCTCAGAATACGGTAAGTTTCAAATTATCAGGCGATTTCAAATTTTCGGTCACGTATGAAATATAGTATATAGCTACCTAATAGCTAATTAAAATAAAAGTTAATTTAATATAGTTTTTCTTACGCGACCGAAAATGTGGAGCCGTCCGATATTTCGGAACTAGTATCTTGAGTAAAGTGGTCTGATAATCTATATATTTTAAAACTAGTTGGTGTACCTATAGGTAGGGTTACACAGCCAAATTCGGTTCTTTAATTTCTAATTGTGACCCTATTAAGAGAGTCTCAAAATCATTCTGAAATTAGTTTAGCTATATACTGAATTGTTGAACATCATAATTTAAGCTCAATTTATGATAGGTTCTATTCATTTCACGAGTGCCTTGAAGTCATGATGGTTATTAATGTTTCTGAGATAAGAGACCGCAGTTAGTTAAAGTGCTGCAATTTACCTACTTGACCCTAGTTTTCTATGACTGGGAGAACTCCATCCAGGGAGGTAGTCAGAGGAGAACACCGTCCAGGGATTTAACAGGGAGAACTCCAACCAGAGGTGAGCCTTTTGATATATTATACTTTCTTGGTATTTAATTAAAGTCTACATTATGAGTGTATAATGAACAAAATTATGAGGATTAGCTAGAAAAATCCATTGCATTTATTAGAGCTAAATTTATACTGCATCTGAAGATTTATAATTAGTTTAACATTTTATATAAATAATTTACCTATATGAAAGAATTCTCAGTTAATAATTCTTTTCATTTCTTTATTAATATATGGTTTTCTATATTTTCTGAATCTACTTTCAGATCTTGATGAAGAATTGATGAAGTAGATCAACGTCATCAACTATCGGAGTCCTCTTCAATTCCTTTGAATGGTTCATGAACAATTATGCTAGGTCAAAGTAAGTATTTGAAAATATTAGATGATTTCTAAATATGTATTTGCAATATGATTAGCTCTTACTTTTTCATATGCTTTTAGGGATTCCAGACATGAAAAGAATATCGAAGCTGTCGCTATCTCATCACAAAAGGAAAAAGAGTAGGTGATGTTATTGATAATGTATATGAACGATACTGTGAATTTTTATTCAATATATATTAATATACGAATCTCTTATTTCAGGAATTGGCAACCTACAGTCGTGAAAGAAAGTGACAAGAATTCAAATTAAACTTTTAAATAATAAATCTAAAACTTAAATGTTTATATTTCGTTTTCAATTTGACCTTGGTAATTCTATTAGCATATTTCAATATCAGTGCCTATGAGTAAGATGAATTGCACTAAAATATGGTTTAGAAGATAAAGGCTTTATCATTAATTTATTATTCATTAAGTTATAGTACAGTTGCAGCATATCAAAGATTTATCAACTTTTGTAATCTAGCCTGGTTAATTAATTCATCTAGCCTACCTATTTATCACTACGTAAAGTTATTTATGTCATCTAACTACTTATTTATAAACTGACCTGATGAGATTACTTATTCAATCTAATCTATTAATTTACAACTGATAACCATATATCAATTCATAGGATCGAAAACATTTCAAAAAGCAAGGATAGGTCTAGGTGATCAATTATCTTTTAAAATTAAAATAGCATGCATATCACAGAAGCAAAAGTAGAAAATAAATGTGAATATGTTAGATTTGGTCCTAGAAAATAAATAGTCTAATCTATTTGATACCGGGACCTAACTCGAGATTATAATTTAATAGAGTAAATAAAGTGACTGAAAAAGTCTTGTAAAAAGTCTGGCTACTGCTAACTAGTCCGATTTAACCTACACTATAATAGTAAATGTAACCTACACGAGTAGTTGGTATAACCTACACGAGTAGTTGGTATAACCTAAACAAGCAGTGGGTATAACCTACACGAGTAGTTGATATAACCAACACGAGTAGTTGATATAACCTAACCGAGTAGTTGATATAACCTACATGATTAGTTGATATCACCTATGCGAGTAGTTAATGTAACCTACACGAGTAGTTGTTATAACCTACACGAGTAGTTGGCATAACTTACACGAGTAGTTGGTATAACCTACACAAGCAGTTGGTATAACCTACACGAGTAGTTGGTATAACACATAGGAGTGATTGGAGAAACAAACACAAGTAGTTGATGTAACCTTGTTCTGTAGTTGTTTTAACCATTACATATAATTGGTTCAACCATCACGAGCAGTTTTGACTATCACAGGTAGTTGTTGTGACCATCGGGAATTAAAAATAATCAACTCACATATGTGTTGTTTTAACCAACGTCAATTTAACTCATATTAAATAGTACCTGCAACTCACCACGTAGGTAGGCGCACAGATAAACCATAAAATTTAGTCAAAACAAATCAAATATGATTTGATTCAACTAATCCTTTCTCTGTGTGTATGTGGTATGATTTTCATTCAGTGTTAATAAATTTTATAGTATCTTTTCTACATTCGATGAGCGTTTTCTTGCTGTTACTTCTATTGGAGTTTTTTTGTACTTTTTCACCCATGTTGTTTCACCAAGTCTTTTCTTCCCTATCTAATTCTGTATTCCCATTACGATCTACCTACGCTTCTTTTAAAAATTGAAAAGTAGTTTTACTTAGGCGTGTCTTTAATTTATGGAATAACTAATTGAAAACCGATTATTGATAAATGATAACTAAGTGTTTTATTTCTCCGTAGGTACTACTGTCACAGTTTATGGCGATATGGTTGACTAAGGAGTTAAAAATGTAGGGAAATGCCCTCTTCTATAGCTGCACTGCCGCCACTAGATTTAATTCATTTTTGAGAATATGAAGGATTTTAAGATTGATTACCAAATTAATTGCTTGATTGAGTAAATTGAATAAATATATTGAATAAAATGGTTTCAGCAAAGTGATAAAAACAATTGAATTTGGAGTAGTAGTTAAACAGAAAAGTGGCTTCTTAGCCTACTACTCTACCTCAAGAGCACCGTTTTCAGACGGCTATTAATTTTCTAGTCTCAGTTATTAAAATTTTCTCCATTATTCCCTGTCCTTTGAATGTCTTATTCCATTGGTATTCCTTAACTATTCCCTCTTCTTTTTGATGTCTTAATCCATTGGTATTCATTTACTATTCCTTTTTTCTATTGATGTTTTATTCCATTTGTTCCCTTCATCATTCCCTCTCCTTTTGGATACAATAATCCATTGCTATTCCTTTATTATTCACTCCATCTATTGATGTCATATTCTATTGGTATTCCTTTAATATTTCATTGAACTTCATCTCCGTGATTCCTCATATATTCCCTTGTAATTTATGGGATTATTCCATAAAAAGTGTCACAAATGGCATTACTTCAAAATCAAGAAACGATAATCATGGAATATTCATAAAATATTTTGGGAATATCCATTTTTAGCCTGAGTTATATGCCCCGATATGAGCAATACATACAATATATTTTACAATAGTATCTTACTGATTAAATGTACCACTAAAAGACAAAACTGGAAATTCATTTAAAATCATTTATTCAATTGAATACTCAATTAATACTTAATACCCTATTTTATTTTCCATAGCTGCTATGGGTTGAAACTTCTCTATTAGTTTGAAGAGTTCCAAGAGCCCTAATATATAGGTAATTAACCTCTTATTGTCAACTTCGGAACCACTCAAGTAAAGAGAGAAACTTTCGCCTTGGTTGCAAGTTACAACACTATCACAGCTTCATTGAGTCTGCACAGTGCACAGTGCACACTGCACAATGCACAGTGCACAGTGCACACCCTACAAGAAATAAGGGAGTGTGGGCATTATTTGGAAGTGTGATCTTTTCGATTCTATATAGTTCAGAAATGTGATTATTTATATACACGACAATTGATATATTTAATACTTTAGATACAATGGAACTCTTCTCCAATAGACTCCTCTATTTAGTGAATGTAGAGTCCTGAGTAATAAACTACCCTGTACAGTGAATAGTGATAAAACTTTCTCTAGGCTGCTTTAATATTGCCAATAATTTTAGATTACTAATGACATTTGTGGCAGATTAAATAAAATTTGCTCCCTATACAGGGTAGTTTTCTTACTCATGAATCTACATTCACTATATAGGAGTTCTAACAAAGATATTATACTACTATAAGATACACTACTCTTGCCAATTTCTGGTTTCAGAAGCCATCTGGTTTCAAAAGCGGGAACTAGAATTGAAATATAGTAAGGACAATTGAGGTATGCTGTATGTGTGACGTCACATTAGCATCACTTAAAATCATATTTAAAACAATATTGAAGAAGGCTTATTTGTAAAACAATAGTTTTAAAAACAAAATATAATAAATAAATAGATATTAAATTAATCATTTAACCTGCTAAACCCCTAATTTTCTCTTTAAAATTGTTCCCTTATTTATGTCACGTCACAAATCACTCAATCGTTACAACCTATCAATATTGGCATTCGAAGTAGGGTAGATAATGAAAAGTGAAGATTCGTAAGCTGTTGTCACAAATCGAGTATTTATATAGTGACCGTGGCGTGAACAAGGCAACACACATAAATAGAAAATTAAGGTTAAGCAGAGTGAATAACATCAATGGATAAATCACTGTTTCTTGTGATGGAAATAAATGAACAGTTTTCATAATGTTACGTTCTTCATTTGTCTTATATATGATTTTGAGTGTTGCTGCTATGACGTCAAGCAAACAACATACCTCGATTGTCCTTACTATATTTTAATTTTTTTTCCCCCGCTTTTGAAACCAGATGGCTTTTGAAATCAGAAATTGACGAGAGTAGCGTATATCATTGTAGTATAATATCTTTAGTTCTACTGTATGTGGTTATTTAATCGGATGTGGGATAGCTTTGGTATTATGAAATTTGATAAGTTGAATACTGTGTAATTGTGAAATTTGTGAGAGAAATCAGGTCATGAAAATATGAAACTGTTATGCAACAGGTTGACCGCTTTACGCTACAGTGACCCGCTGGACTGAAAGTTCTAAATAAATCATTATGTAATATTGTAGCTACTATTGTACCAATTTACAATGATCATTATAATTTATGTCTGTATATTGTAAGTCAATAATATTGTTGATCACTTACTTGATATAGATGATAGATCAATGATCAATCAGAGCTGTGAGTTTCGCATCCAAATAAGAATTTAAAAAGTTTCATCTTCAAATTCTTAGAATAAATGAAGATATCGGAAGGGAGTTACCACTGATTATATCAAGATATTCTTTTTGCACTTCCTCTATAAGGTTACATCAAGCACACAAAATCATCTTCTCGATGCTGTTGAAAAGTTTATTATTTGTTTTTTCACTAAGTTATATTTGAAAATAGATTCCCATCACAAAGATGTTGTGATGCCATTACCCTACTTTAGTTTCATTCTTAGTAATTTCCTGCCTTTTTTGTTTGTTGATGGAAAGTTTTTATTAGGATGAAGCTTGGATGAAAAGATTTTATGTTGTGATGATTTGGATGTAGCTTTGAATTGTCAACTTGAAAATTGATATCAAGATATTCTGAGAATTCGTGAGAATACCTCTCGTCTATCTATCCTAATAATGCCTCTCATGTATCTATTTATTATATGTCTGCTTCTTAAGAATGATATGAGAAAACTACAAAATTTAGAAGAAATGGAAACATTTATAATGGGACCAAGTCATTTATGGCGACCAAGCCACTCAAAGCAACCAAGACACTCAGTGAGACCGAGCCACTTAGTACGACTAAGCTACTTCCTATATCAGCATTACGATTTTCGAAGAAGAAACTATTTTATGAAATTAAATCATAGAAGTGTTCTATCTTTGATTTAATCCATTTTTTTTATTCTTGAGCTCAGGATTTTACTTCGAGAATCTCCGCAGAAAGAATTCACTCCTCTCTGAATTCTTCACGTCTCATATTATCATAACGAATAAATTGTACGGTCAGAAATTAGAGTCTCATGTGCAGAATATTCTAGAGATCAAAGAACTTACACTTCATTTGGTCTCAATGAAATTGATTTTCAACCAGTAAATCAAGCGTGGATTTTAGTGAATTTTGTCCGTTTGAGAAGTATTCCACCTTATATCAGAGGGAGAATATATTTATTGTAGCCTCAGAAACAACTGAGGCAAGTGGTTGAAAGGGGCCTGCAGCTAGAAAAGTTCTATTCGCTTCCATCAGAGGGAACACTGAGTGATATTTTGTAGGGGAAGGTTGTTTACGCTGCAATGCACCGAGTCTGCAAACATTTATTATCAAGTAGCAATTAGTTATGCATGAAGAGAGAGTGGAGCCCGCCTAAAGCCACTTTTAAAAAAGTCTATAAGCGGTTCTCGTCGGTGAGGAGCTCAGAGTGACTGAAAAGCCTTTGCCATAATGTACTCACGCTGCAAATTACACTTGCAGATGGAATATTTACATTACAAAACGTCAACTAAATGGTCTAAGTATTTCACACTTCAATATTATAATTAAAAAAGAACAACTAAAGATTAATGGTCTTAAATTGAGATAATACTTCTCCGGTGGTTTCATAGAATGTATTTTAATGCCATATCAAGTATCAATATTGAAGTTTTAGTTGAAACTTTGATCGTGATTTATTATTCAGTTAGATTTATCAGGATTTAATAAAATATTATTCATGCACAAACAACCATCAATTATTATTAAAATTGAAATGCATATTGATGGGTCTAAGCAACCATGCCGATCATAAGAAAAATGATATATTAAAACAAGCCTCAGTATCTGGCAATAAAGCATAACGAGACTATGAAGAAATAAAACAAATCTTCAATCTCTGCAACTAACTACACAGTGAAGGGTTAAAACAAACCTCAATTTTACAAATAACTACACAGTGAAGAGTGAACAAAATACTCAATCTCTGCAAATTACTACACAGTGAAAGGATAAAACAAACCTCAATCTCTGCAAATAACTTCACAGTGAGGAGTCGGCCTTTGTTTCAAATAATATCTCCAACAAGGTGACCTCAGTCGGAAAAGTTTTCTCTATAAAATTTTTGTTATGGTCTATTCGGCAGCTTTAGGTACTCCTAATGTCATATTAAGCTACTTGCAAACAATAAATAAATAACCAAATTACCATCGGCCAAAACACACTTCTTCAGTTCGAGAAATACCCGCTAGAGTGCGCTGATGCAGGTGATGAAATAGCATTTCAATCTACATATTAGCTCTATAATGTATTTAGATATCGATATCGGATGAATTAGATTAAGATGGATATGAATATCGATTATAGAGAATCAATCATAAAGTATGGTAAATATGAATTAAATACGTACACGAGTCTATCTTTAGATGAGAGTGAATAAAACTAAAAAGTATTATATTGTAATGAATAACATTTAATTAGTAGAGGGTTTAACGTCCACATATAGGAATCATAGGATATGGCAATCACTAACGAAATGAATAGTATTTTATTATGCAAACAAATATTTTATCACTTGTTGCGAAACCAAAAATTTATATAAGAATTTGACAACATTTCATCCTTTGGGAGTATATCTCTGACGTTTCACCTTTAGAATCAAGCGGCTTCAGGCAAAAGTTTATACTCTAGAATAATTACAATTAAAACATTTGAGAATAAATATGAGGATAGGAGTTGTTTGACCCTTGGATATAAATATATTTAGCGTTACATTTGTTTGATATTCAATTTAATTCATAGGAAACTAATTTACATTACTAATTAGTTTAGTATGGGATTTGCGGTATGCTGCGGAATTAAAGGCCATATCGCTGAAGTCAAATATAGATTGAATACAGGTGACCCGAACTTTCAGAAAGGAAAGTTATTTTAAAAACAAACTCAATTACCACCTGTCGGTGAGAATGTCCATTATATTTAAATTGTAAATCTGTAACACTAAATCTGTAACATTATAAAAAAATTATTTCTCTCGTAATTTTTTTCTTAGTGACATCTTTTTAATTATTACTCAATCTGTTTCTAACTGTAAGACATCGATAATATTCTTGTAAATGTCATGCAACACCTTGACATTTCGATGTAATAACACAAGGTCGTAAGTCTATCAGTTGTATAAATTAAGAGGATATCTGATTGTTGTTTTACGTACTTTATAAATTGGGAGTAAATTACATGAAATATTTTCCTACCTCAAAACTGTGACTAGAATTCATATCAATTGGACATAAGAAAAATTTCCTGAAACTGAGACTAATTTATTCTATCTGAGAAAAGAGAGAAATGGAAATAAGTGAAGAATGAACAGAGAAAAGAAGAATATTAGGAATTAAATAAAAGTATTAATTGATATGAAAGTGTGGAGAGTTTCCTTCAATTATTTGGTGATTATCAGTTAATTATTATTTAACGAGATTTCCTGTATTTAATTTCCAAACCATTTATTTATTTTTTATTTTATTTTATTGAAACAAATAGCACCCGTTACAGTTGAACAGGGCCGGGGCCTCCCTGATCATACCTTTACTATTAATTTATTTACATTAAATTTCGAATGCTATGAGGCCCGGAAAAGCACTAGGCTTCAAGGGCAACCTAATTAAAAAATATATTAAAAAAAAACATACACATATAATTATAACGTACACAACAATTCATATCAATCTTCATAGGAATCAAATAAATTTATAAATATTAGACATGATCTAAAATGAAATGATCTAAAATGAAAATGAAATTTAAAAATAATTAAGTAATTATTATGGTAATGTAAGTGCATACATGTTAGTTTTTCAATAAACTTAGATCTAATAACAAATACTTATTCCAGTAAACTAGCTAACAAATACACTTTTAAATTATGTGAAAATGATCTGACAGTTGAATAAGATTTTAAATTCTCAGGTACAAGGTTCCAAATTTTAACAGTGCAGTAATGAATATGGCTATAAGTTTTTATTCGATTATAAAGTGGTAGCAGAAAATTGTGACATCCTCTAGTGGTTCTACCATGCTGCTCACCGAGTGTCTGCAGTTTGTTTTACAAATTTCTGTCAAATCCATCTGTTTTCAGAGTTTTGAACATGTATAAAGCAATTTTAACTTATATATATCCTTGACTGGTAGAAACTTCATATTAATGAAATGCTGCAAGGTGTGGTCATTATGAGGCAAGAATTTTAACACTCTAATAATCTTCTTCTGCAGAACTTCAACTTCTTTTACCACATAGTTTGGAGCTGCATTGAACCATACTTCAATACCATAGTTAATAAAAGGAAACACAAGAGAATAATACAAACATTTCATTATTGTTAAAGGGAAGAAGTCACGTAGCTTGTATAACATACCTAGGGTTAGTGATATCTTACTTGAAATGCAATGTACATGGCGTGAAAAAGTTAATCCATCATCAAGAGTGATTCCTAAAAACTTTATAAAACTAGTCAGTTCAACAGCATCGCCACCAATCAAAACCGAATGTCTTAATTGGAATTCATCTCTATATGAAAATACCATGAATTTAGTTTTTTGTACATTTATTTTTATTTTGTTTGATCTGGTCCATCTAAATATTCTCAACAAATTAGAATTAATAGTTTGGTGGGCATTGTCTAAGTTATTACTTGGAATTGGACATGACATGGTACAATCATCTGCAAACATGACAAAGTTAAAGAAATCACTGCATGATGGTAAGTCATTTACGTAGACAAGAAATAATAAGGGGCCTAAGTTGCTCCCTTGAATAACAGAATGAGTTATGGATCTAGTTTGAGACTGTACATTATTGACATTAACATATTTCTTCCTGTCCCTCAAATAAGATTTTAACCAATAATGTGGATGAATCCTTATACCATAAAAATATAATTTTTCCATCAATATATTGTGGTATACGCTATCGAAGGCTTTCTGAAAATCGAGATACAATGCAAACACCAAATTATTCCCATCCAAATTTTAATAGATATAACTACAATGCCTAACAATTGCCTGAGTGGTACATATGTTCCTTCTAAATCCGAATTGAGCATCATTTAAGATATTATTATCTTCCAAAAATTTATACAGGTGCTCTGATTAATTGCAGATTAGCATTTGAACATGAAGTGATTATCTGTAAATAATTAGCCAAACATGTAGTGATTATTGAAGCCCGGATTTAGAGTTATTTTGCTATAAGTGCTATTATGATTTGATAAATATGATTATTATATAGCTATTATGATTAAAAAGAGAGATATGAAACTAGTAATTATTTTGTAGACGAAAATTATAAATTGAACAGACAGAAGTAATAACAATCGTAAAAGCTATAATTATTATTCAGACTTAGTCTTAATCTTCTAATCTCTATAATTTTGATAATCTTTTAATCATGCACAACTGTTCAATAGGAAGAAATGCCACTAAATATTATGATTGTGTTATTCTTCTTGCTAAGAGCTCGAATATATTTATAAATTAATAGCTTTTGATGCCGCTAATATAACTTGTAACTCAGAATAAAACTTTATAACTCAGAATATAACTTTATAAATTTGTAACTCAGTTATAAAACTTCATGAAATTTGTAACTCAGTTATAAAACTTCATGAAATTTGTAACTCAGATATATAACTTTTTAAAACTTGGCGCAAATTAGCAGTTCTCAAGTTAGCTACACTCAATAGCAATTCCTTATATGAATAGCTTCTAATTAAGGTATAGATTTTAGAATTGGACAATAACATTTCATATTTATGTTTCACAGAAATATTGGGTATGAGGGAGTTCTATTCCTATAAATAGAATAAAAATTAGTACTTAATTAATTGAAAAAGAATTCTGTAATTACTTAGGTAGGTATTTCAATTATTCTAATTTGAATACTTAATTAATAGTTAGGAAACTTGTAAAATTTTTGATCATGTATTAAGTTAACAATAGATTCTGAAATAATAATATTTATGGTAGTTAATTTGACTCTTTATTAGAAAATCAGAATATTAGTAAAACTATTCGATGTATATGCTTTTGGTATACAAAGCCATTAACACTTGCGTGTTAAATTCGAATAATGCATTGTGTGTTATTTCTTGCTGATGTGAGTAGAAAAACATCTTTGGATGGTTCTAGCAACACCTTAAATGATGTGTATTCTTACTCATCCTTTGCTGTAGGGGATTTTCATTCCTTGTCAGTCCTATATATGATATCAGCATCTAGCTAACGCGTTCATTAGTTCTTTAGTTCATAGTGCAGTCCAGTTCTTAGTTCAGTTCAAAACTTATCTCTGCCAAAGGAGTCGGGAGCTGGCTACTCCACTCCAAAGTTTATTTAAAACTTGTGTTTGTGATTTGTGATAAAACTCTTAAAACCCACCTTCCTTTATTTTAAAGACTTGTGCCCAAGTCTTAGAACTTTGTACTATTCCAACGAAATCAGAATACATTCATTCAGGAAACCAATCCTGTCTTTTATTGTCCTGTCTTTTCTAAAACATAGAAGTCAAATAAATAACTCAAATAAAGTAATAACAGAACCCAGAAGACTTAAGCTGCTCTATGGGCCAAGTTGTAATTATTCATTTCGTCTACTTTAGAAACCAAGATGAATAATAAATTAGATACCCCTGAATGAAAGGGCAAAGGTTCACCTATGACACATTCGACGGTTTTTGAACTGGTGTTGTGAACAGGTGTTAACAAGAATATTATATTATTAATATCATTATACATGAATGAGACATATAAATTATTATGCAAAATAATTCACATTTATATATTAGGTAATATTCCACAAAAAAACATACTGGCTTAAAAGTCCTCTCCACTATAAATTGAAAAATTCTGGAATAGCTTTAAATAAGTAGATCAAAAGTTTTATAACACATAACAGTAAGCAGAATTTAAATCGATCAAGGATTCTGTTCACAATTAATTATATAAGAAATATTCACATTTCGCTTTCTTTCTTTCTGAGATTCATAAGAAGAAAAAAGGCCGCATAATTGAGTAGGTGTGTTCGTTCGTATATACATAGTACATAACTATTCAAATACGTGTTTTAAAATGATCAGTTTTCTAGATAGGAAAAAATTTATGATATATATATACGTATATATATTCTTACTATTAATAAGAAAGACTTCATCAGGTACTTGGATTATTTATATGGATCGATTATTTTGGAATCAGCTTTTTTATTGTTTTGAATAAGTCAAATCTAGTTAGCCTATCGCACATGCGACTTTTTCTTTAATGAAAAAAAAACAAATTAATAAAAATAGTTATATTCATTATCTGATATACACAACAGTCAAATACATATACACCCAGCTGCCTCAAATGTTGTGTAAACTCTATGAAAAGCAATAAAATATTATTTATTTCCAAATATATTGAAATACTAGAATAGCATGATTACCCTGGAACAATTACTACCTAATTTTCAATAATAAGATATAAAAAAAATTAAGACAAGCTCTGCTATAATAATGACTATATTTCCGACTAAAGGATTGCTTTAACACTTTTGAGACTACTTTTTAGGACTATGGAAACTATTTTTAGAGCTCGTTCGACTACTTTCGATTGAACTGTGAATCCAGAATCTAGTATTTGTCAGTAACTAATTCCCTCAAAATTGGATGATTATCGGTAATTTATTCCTCGAACATGTGGTGATTATCTGCAACTTATTCCCCACCGAAATATTGTGATTATCTGCAAATTATTCTCCAAACATATGATGATTATCTACCTTTTTTCTGGTGTATTATAATCCAGACAAGAAGATATTCCACTTCAAGTATCTACTAAAGATGTTAATTTTTCTTCTCAAGCCAGCGTATGTTATGATATTTTTTCTCAACTAACGGCATATTTGGTATTAAATGTCCCATGAGTAGACGTTGAAACATCAAAGGAAATATCAGACAGCATAATACTGAACTACCAAATAATTTTAAGAATGTTATATTTCATCTCTTCAGAACAGCCGCTTGTTTTTTTTATTGTTAGAATCTTATCGTTCATTTGGAAACTTCCAAAATAGAAAGAAAATCTGTGAGAATTGAGTATTGTTTGTTATTAAAGTAAAATTCATTTTAACTTATTTGGGATTTTTGAAAATTGCAAATATTGCAAATATTGAAAAGGAAATATTTCAGTTTTCCTTCCGTAATATTTGCCAAATAAATAAATTCAGTCAGAAGGAAGGAAATAGTTACCACAATACTTACAATTTACTGAGACACCACCAAACCAATAGTTTATTGACCTGAAACAAGAACAAATAGGATTATTTATTTATAATGGTCTACAAGAAATAACTATAATTTTTTTTGAGTATTCAATAAATATCCATTCACTTCTAAAAGTTTTTCTATATTTATTTAGTGTCAGGTTGGTCTCTTTCACTTTCTTCTCATTTTCAAGGTTTTCCATTAGTTCATTTATAGTTTCCAGATGTCGATATTTTACGAAGTAAACATATTAAATATCAGAGTCTATCCCGCCAGTTGTTAATTTCCTCATTCCTTATCTTCACATTATTCGGTGCTTCATTTCCTGATTAGCGGGGAATTTTATGTTGATACAGTCATCAGAGAGAATCTTCCGTAATGTTGGAATGTATATCATGGTCACATCGATATATAAATAATATGACGCATTATAAAAATTCAGGTTCCTTTTATTCAATTAAACTAAGAAAGATTGTGTGATATGTTAATAATATTTATGCATGGTATACGACTAGAAAAAACACAGGAGGAATTTATTTGATATTTACACATACACTGTAAATGATACATACTAACCAAGAATTCATTATTCAAATAGTTACCCAAACACTGTAATCTAAAGCATACTAAACAACCAAACACTGTATATCAAATTGTTTACTTCTTCACTATTGAGGATACAAAACATCAAAGAACTGCTTATCCCATTGCTAACCGAAATAACGAAGAGGATAACAGGATTTGTTTCTTTTGAGAGCAAATATGTTTGAATCGTCAGAGAGAAGCTTTTTCAAATCCCATAATCATTGACTCGAATCCGGCGAGTGTTGAAATGGAGGAAGGATTATAAGCACTCCGATGATAATAACGAAACTGAGCGATAATATAGCGTTACACATTGTATTCAGTGAATCAAATACAATTATAGAAAATGGAATAGAAAGATTTAATTTAGGAGAATTAGTTGGAATGATATTTGAATTTGAGTATCTTCTTCAAGTAAATTATTGTCAGTTAAAACCTACAAGAATAGTTAACATCGCTTGGAAGAAGGAATTCATATAATACAAAGAATAAATCTGCTGAGAGCTGACATTTTTTCAATTACATGATAATTTAAAACTGTTAATTAGTCATTTAAACTTTTAAAGTAGAAGATGAATGTAATCATAATTGACTCATCAATGATGAAGAATAAAACTTAAATAATTACAGTAGCAATCTTCTATAATGAGCTACAACAAAAATTATTTCCCATTAAACAAAGATTGTTCATGGTATATTGGGGGAACAGCCATGAATGAATCTTTCTTCTCTGAGATATATATTCCAATAATATCACGCGAATAAATTCTTGTTCCAGTTTATATTTCACTATAAAGGTTGTCCCCCAAAAAAAAACATAACCCAAATTCAATTCAGTATATTTCAACAACTATATATAAAGTACGGTTTTCTATCAAATATCATTTTGTTGGTTGAGCCCATCTCCACCAACTGTCAAATTTTCATAAAGATTTATTCATTTTCGTCAATATTTTAACGATTATATTGATGGGTGGAGAAAGTGGTTTTGCGCAAATTTTCAGAATGTCCAAACAACCTTAATACTTAAACAGATTTATTTCAAGTTTCAAAAGCATTCAATATTTTTTCCATTCATAAGATAAAGAAAATTTGGAGAAATGTGTTTAAGTTCAAAAAGTAAATGTGTTTGATTAGACTTATATCAGTAGTGATATACAGTATGTGTCAATGCCCCCCTGCCAAGTCATTATACAAAAATGAAGTATGCAGTATAACAAACTAGCGGATACAACAAACTCCATTATGGTTATCTGTGACCATAATTGGCAAAAAAAGTGGAAACTTATTTTCCCTTAGTTTTACACAGGGAATAAATAACTTCAAACCCCAATATCTTGAAAGTATTAGTTTCTACCAAAACTGATCTGATTATCGGATATTATGGACAAAAATACATAGAAAAAAAATTATATTAAATTTTGTAGTAGTTGGCAAATGGGAAAGATCCAAGAGATGCATTGATACCTGGATATTCTTTGGAAAATAACAAAAACTATTCTTTAAAAACAATCATTATACAGGGAGGAATTTATACTGTATGTATTTACCTTCTTTTAAGAACGTGAAAGAGCATTTTGCTTCTCTAAATACTTGATGTTATTTTGATGTATTTTCTTTATAGTTGTATTCAATGATTTAATGTGGAATAAAAACAAAGCAATGTGACATTGAAACACGATGTATAAATAATGAATATAAATTATTCATAGTGAATAATGTTCTTACCTCAGACTGGCAGTTAATAAGAAAGAATAATATTCGACAGCATCGAATTTCAATCATTTTCTTGTGACACGGCAAATATTTACTAGCTTAAAAATAATTATGTTAATATTGCATCTATTCTTGAGATGTTATCTAACATACAACTTGGAAACAAATTAAAATATGTGAGCGAGCATTAATATGTGAAATTGTTAAGGTTTATTATTCAATTAAATTTGTTCACCATAAATATATTATAATATTTTTTGATTGATGTAACATCTGCTTTAAACATTAAGGGCCATATCACTGACGTCGAAAGATAGAGAAAACATTGAGAAATATTACCCATACCACCAGTCAGTGCATGGCGAGGCACCTTGTTGAAGAGAAGCTACTGCGTGAATTCAATTATTTGCCAAGAAATATGACAAACAGAGACACTAACAGATGGAAGAGAAAAATGAAGAGGCGATAGTAAATGATGTCAACGAGCCAACCTAACACAATAATCTAAGACATCGTAGTTGAAAATTAATGAATTGAAATAATTAATTCTATATTTAAATTTTAATATCTAAATATTTATTCGAATTCATTAAAAATATCCTCAATGGGATTAGCAAAGATTATGGAAAATAATAAGGGTTTATTACCGACTTAAATATTCACGGCTATAAAAGATTAAAGAATATATTAATATTATCTTATATCTTTTGCGACATTTCAAATCAATTTTTTCTATGTTTTCGATGATATTCTGCTCATCTCTTGGAAGAGATTGCCAACAATAGTCACCACATTATCTGTTAAGCTTAACTCATGTAAACGTTTGAAAATCTTGCATGTAAGCCAAGCTTTGACAACGTTACTATTGATCATAAATATATTTTTGATATTGGTCATTTTGTTCCATTTCACATATTATTTTATCAGACATTTGTATCATTATTGTAATGTAATTTTCCACTTTACATGTACAGTGTGAAATGCCTTACATAAATCATCATCAATACGTAGGGGTAAATATAAAGACCCTTTAATTATGGTAAGATATAATTTGACACATAAAGTTGAAGGGGGCTTTTTAAAAATGAGGTTGATTCGTTATGTACTTTTTGATGTTTCTGAAACTTAGAAGGCATATGAACAAACAAATTCTAAGACATTTTTCTAAGATCAAGTTACAAGTCTTGCTTTTCTTAATCCTCAGCATTACATAATAAAACCATTTTTTGGCATTAAATTCGTTAGTTATTTTTCGAAGAATTTCAGTTAGTTCCAGACAGCGAAAATGACCATATTAAGGTAAGGCAAACTTCTTTATTATTTTGCAAGCGTTGCAATAAAAAAAAGTGGCTATATATTAATATATTAAGAGTGCTAAAAGATTCAATCAATTTCACCCTTCTTTGTACCAGTCAATTTAGTCCACTTGTACAGCTATTATGGTACCAGTCAATTTAGTCCACTTGTACAGCTATTATGGTACCAGTCAATTCAGTCCACTTGTACAGCTATTATAGTACCAGTCAATTTAGTCCACTGGTACATCTATTATGGTATACCAGTCAATTTAGTCCACTGGTACAGCTATTATGGTACAAGTCAATTCAGCCAACTGGTACAGCTATTATGGTACCAGTCAATAGTTTAGTCCACTGGTACAACTATCATGGTAACATCTGTTTTGGTACCTTTATACCTCTTTATACCTCTCACCTTAATATTTCGCTTAAATCTGTAACAAATCGGTTTACAAACAAATTGCATATTGATTCGCTCACAACTCTATAAAATGAAAAATGGTCTCAACACAAAGAATAGGAATATAAGTTTGAATAAATATTGAAGATCATATTTGTCAAATGATTTATTTCCACTTAGATCCTTTAACTACTCTTCATGGATTACGTTAACTCAAACTATAAGTGCTTGTGTGATAAATGTGGTACTTTATTTTTTTATTCATTTATTCTATCCTTTGAAATTATTTTTCACAAGTAGAGTTGTGACATATGCTTTTATAAATCATAGATGCCAAGAATAATTATTATCAGAGATGAAATGAAATGGTACGAATATTATTTTCCACTGTATAGAGCGATTTAATACTGTTTAATTCTTTCGGCATATAATATTTTCGGGATCTAAGATGTTAAAAGCACATTGTCACAACCCTAGTCATAAGTTACACATGACATATTTTCTATCTTCTTCTGCTGAGACCTAACACTTAATTTATACTGGCCGATACATTTTAATTCTCCTATATTAATACCATTGTAAAAAATACAACACATTTTGAAGAAAATAATTTAGAAACGGTTAAATTAAATCAATTATTTTACAAAACAGAATAAAAGTAAAAAAAAAATACGAAATAGAATAACTTTCCAAAAGTTTTTCAACATGCAACTGAGTTTTGGAGACCATACTTTGGACTTCCAACTGAATTAGGCGATACAAGGAGATTATGTAACTTTGAACAACATTGCTATCATTCCACTACTAATTTTTGATGAGCGACAATGAAATATCTGGAATATTTCATGGAATCTGGTAACTGTTGGAATGAACTAACAGAGCAGACTAGAGCGACCAGAGTTATGATAAATAATTGGTGGTGGTGATCCCAAATAGGAAGTAGTAATGGCACTGAAGGTAAAAAAGAATAGACATTTTAAAGGTAAAAGCATTTATCTTCCAATTCTTTTCTCTCCATTTTCAATTCCTCTGCCATTGAATACTAGTATGATATGACAGAATTGTTTCTCAAGGAAATAGTAGAATATTTTCTTCATTTCACCTCATGTTTACTATTCATCAGAAATCCATTTGACTTATTCAATTTTCTCCCGGAGCAACTATACTTCTGACGCTTCGTAACTTGTGTTAGTACATCATCACAGTGACTCTTTTCTCTGATAGTACATCATCACAGTGACTCTTTTCTCTGATAGTACATCATCACAGTGACTCTTTTCTCTGATAGTACATCATCACAGTGACTCTTTTCTCTGATAGTACATCATCACAGTGACTCTTTTCTCTGATAGTACATCACCACAGTGACTCTTTTCTCTGATAGTACATCATCACAGTGACTCTTTTCTCTGATAGTACATCATCACAGTGACTTTTTTCTCTGATAGTACATCATCACAGTGACTCTTTTCTCTGATAGTACATCATCACAGTGACTCTTTTCTCTGATAGTACATCATCACAGTGACTCTTTTCTATGGTAGTACATCATCACAGTGACTCTTTTCTCTGATAGTACATCATCACAGTGACTCTTTTCTCTGATAGTACATCATCACAGTGACTCTTTTCTCTGATAGTACATCATCACAGTGACTCTTTTCTCTGATAGTACATCATCACAGTGACTCTTTTCTCTGATAGTACATCATCACAGTGACTCTTTTCTCTGATAGTAAATCATCTTAGTGACTCTTTTCTCTGATAGTACATCATCACAGTGACTCTTTTCTCTGATAGTACATCATCACAGTGACTCTTTTCTCTGATAGTACATCATCACAGTGACTCTTTTCTCTGATAGTAAATCATCTTAGTGACTCTTTTCTCTGATAGTACATCATCACAGTGACTCTTTTCTCTGATAGTACATCATCACAGTGACTCTTTTCTCTGATAGTACATCATCTCATTGACTCTTTTCTCTGATAGTACATCATCTTAGTGACTCTTTTCTCTGATAGTACATCATCTCATTGACTCTTTTCTCTGATAGTACATCATCTTAGTGATTCTTTTCTCTGATAGTACATCATCACAGTGACTCTTTTCTCTGATAGTACATCATCTTAGTGACTCTTTTCTCTGATAGTACATCATCACAGTGACTCTTTTCTCTGATAGTACATCATCTCAGTGGCTCTTTTCTCTGATAGTAAATCATCTTAGTGACTCTTTTCTCTGATAGAACATCATCACAGTGACTCTTTTCTCTGATAGTACATCATCACAGTGACTCTTTTCTCTGATAGTACATCATCTCATTGACTCTTTTCTCTGATAGTACATCATCTTAGTGACTCTTTTCTCTGATAGTACATCATCTCATTGACTCTTTTCTCTGATAGTACATCATCTTAGTGACTCTTTTCTCTGATAGTACATCATCACAGTGACTCTTTTCTCTGTTAGTACATCATCACAGTGACTCTTTTCTCTGATAGTACATCATCTTAGTGACTCTTTTCTCTGATAGTACATCATCACAGTGACTCTTTTCTCTGATAGTACATCATCTCAGTGGCTCTTTTCTCTGATAGTAAATCATCTTAGTGACTCTTTTCTCTGATAGAACATCATCACAGTGACTCTTTTCTCTGATAGTACATCATCACAGTGACTCTTTTCTCTGATAGTACATCATCTCATTGACTCTTTTCTCTGATAGTACATCATCTTAGTGACTCTTTTCTCTGATAGTAC
>CANNZV010000836.1:1083-49780 GCA_947561585.1 Caprella mutica | reverse complement strand
GATAGTACATCATCTCAGTGGCTCTTTTCTCTGATAGTAAATCATCTTAGTGACTCTTTTCTCTGATAGTACATCATCACAGTGACTCTTTTCTCTATTAGTACATCATCACAATGACTCTTTTCTCTGATAGTACATCATCTCAGTGGCTCTTTTCTCTGATAGTAAATCATCTTAGTGACTCTTTTCTCTGATAGAACATCATCACAGTGACTCTTTTCTCTGATAGTAAATCATCACAGTGACTCTTTTCTCTAATATTACATCATCACTGTGACTCACTTCTCCTATTGTACATCATCACAGTGACTCATTTTTCTTATATTACCCTTTTAAAGAGTAATGGAAGTGAGACTGGTTGAAATTGCTCTACTTATCTAGGAAATGCGGTTATTAATCTCAGTACATTTGTTGATAATGGCGTATCAAAAGTAAAGAAATTTATCCTACTCCATTCAACAGGTAATGACTCTTTAGTTTTGAGTTTATTACATTTTCTCATTGAAATTTCAAAACGAGAAAAGTTGAGAAAAGTATAAATATTTAAAAAGTGTAATTTTATTTTCTAACTTTACTTTGTTTAAAAGTTTCGTCTCGATTTTTCTCTCCGGTTTACAATGCAAACCCAATAAAGAATTTTCTATCCACTTTCTATATGTACTCAATAATTCAATGGCATTTCCAAATGACATGCGAATTTACTGACACCCTTAGGCTTTGGAATTAAAAGAACATCGGAGTGACAGTTATAAAGATCTTCAAATGCAGGGAATATACACAGAGAAAAAGTTTACTCATATTTAATGGGTCAACAATTTATGCTTTGAATCAATTTATTACGTGAGTTGGTTTGACTATATTCATGTTTTCACGTGTGTCAAAACAACTATGACGTGTGTGTCACCAAACATAGTTAATTCAAATCATTTTATGGATTGAATCAACTTACTATGAGAGTTGGAGTTACATTTTGGGAGTTTGAACATATGTTAAAACAACTATGACATAGTGTGTTGAAGTAACTCACAAAGATTGTCAATTCAATGTATCTGGTGTATTAATTCACTTACTATGAGAGTTGACGCTACTTTTTTGAGTTTAGGTGCGAGTTAAATCAACTATGACATAGTGTGTTATAGTAACCCACAAAGACTGTTAATCCAATGTATTCTGCAGTGTATGAATTAACTTACTATGAGAGTTGGCGCTACTTTTTTGTAAGTTTAGGTGTGAGTTAAAACAACTATGACATAGTGTGATAATGTAACCCACAAAGACTGTTAATCTTATTTATCTGGTGTATAAATTAACTTACTATGAAAGTTAGTGTACTTTTTTTTAAGTTTATGTGTGAGTTCAATCAAATGAGTAAGTGGCAACTTATGCTTTCCTCAAAGCTAATTTATTCGCATAACACTTTTCAGTTCAAATCTTGTTTCAAGTGTGTTACGTGTTGAATGTGAACGCTCCTCAATACCATTTTAGTTTAAGTGCAAACAATAGCGTTATATGCATTAAATAGTATTATCGCTGCCGATCGATTATTAATTAATTCCATTAATAAATTGATAAATGTCTGCCTAAATATTCTAAAATATTGGTGATTGATAGTTTGGTGGCTTTATATAGGTAGTTATTTGAAGATCTGATTATCAGTATATAACTTTTATAATAATAAATTTTGATTACTGCCTTCCAGTTTGTAAACTGATATCCAAACTAATTTTCCTAAATTATTATATGTTAACTTATTTAAGCATCATACCTACCTAGCTGTTTTTTTTTCAGTGTCAATACCTTCTACATGGGGTACGGTCAAGAGCCCCTCCGGTCAAGAGCCCTCCCAGTCATGAGCCCCCCCGGTCATGAGCCCCCCTAGGTCATGAGCTTCTACCTACACCCCTTCAAACATAGGCTAGGCAGTTACTGCGCTGTCCTCAGAATAGGGTAAGTTCCAAATTATCAGGCGATTTCAAATTTTCGGTCACGTATGAAATATAGTATATAGCTACCTAATAGCTAATTAAAATAAAAGTTAATTTAATGTAGTTTTTCTTACGCGACCGAAAATGTGGAGCCGTCCGATATTTCGGAACTTATCCTAGTATCTTGAGTAAAGTGGTCTGATAATCTATATATTTTAAAACTAGTTGGTGTACCTATAGGTAGGGTTACACAGCCAAATTCGGTTCTTTAATTTCTAATTGTGACCCTATTAAGAGAGTCTCAAAATCATTCTGAAATTAGTTTAGCTATATACTGAATTGTTGAACATCATAATTTAAGCTCAATTTATGATAGGTTCTATTCATTTCACGAGTGCCTTGAAGTCATGATGGTTATTAATGTTTCTGAGATAAGAGACCGCAGTTAGTTAAAGTGCCGCAATTTACCTACTTGACCCTAGTTTTCTATGACTGGGAGAAATCCATCCAGGGAGGTAGTCGGAGGAGAACACCGTCCAGGGATTTAGCAGGGAGAACTCCAACCAGAGGTGAGCCTTTTGATATATTATACTTTCTTGGTATTTAATTAAAGTCTACATTATGAGTGTATAATGAACAAAATTATGAGGATTAGCTAGAAAAATCCATTGCATTTATTAGAGCTAAATTTATACTGCATCTGAAGATTTATAATTAGTTTAACATTTTATATAAATAATTTACCTATATGAAAGAATTCTCAGTTAATAATTCTTTTCATTTCTTTATTAATATATGGTTTTCTATATTTTCTGAATCTACTTTCAGATCTTGATGAAGAATTGATGAAGTAGATCAACGTCATCAACTATCGGAGTCCTCTTCAATTCCTTTGAATGGTTCAGGAACAATTATGCTAGGTCAAAGTAAGTATTTGAAAATATTTGATGATTTCTAAATATGTATTTGCAATATGATTAGCTCTTACTTTTTCATATGCTTTTAGGGATTCCAGACATGAAAAGAATATCGAAGCTGTCGCTATCTCATCACAAAAGGAGAAAGAGTAGGTGATGTTATTGATAATGTATGTATATGAACGATACTGTGAATTTCTATTCAATATATATTAATATACGAATCACTTATTTCAGGAATTGGCAACCTACAGTCGTGAAAGAAAGCGACGAGAATTCAAATTAAACTTTTAAATAATAAATCTAAAACTTAAATGTTTATATTTCGTTTTCAATTTGACCTTGGTAATTCTATTAGCATATTTCAATATCAGTGCCTATGAGTAAGATGAATAGCACTAAAATATGGTTTAGAAGATAAAGGCTTTATCATTAATTTATTATTCATTAAGTTATAGTACAATTGCAGCATATCAAAGATTTATCAACTTTTGTAATCTAGCCTGGTTAATTAATTCATTTAGCCTACCTATTTATCACTACGTTAAGTTATTTATGTCATCTAACTACTTATTTATAAACTGACCTGATGAGATTACTTATTCAATCTAATCTATTAATTTACAACTGATAACCATATATCAATTCATAGGATCGAAAACATTTCAAGAAGCAAGGATAGGTCTAGGTGATCAATTATTTTTTAAAATTAAAATAGTATGCATATCACAGAAGCAAAAGTAGAAAATAAATGTGAACATGTTAGATTTGGTCCTAGAAAATAAATAGTCTAATCTAATTGATACCGGGACCTAACTCAAGATTATAATTTAATAGAGTAAATATAGTGACTGAAAAAGTCTTGTAAAAAGTCTGGCTACTGCTAACCAGACCGATATTTCAACCTACACTATAATAGTTAATGTAACCTACACGAGTAGTTGGTATAACCTACACGAGTAGTTGGTATAACCTACACGAGTAGTTAGTATAACCTACACGAGTAGTTGGTATAACCTACACAAGCAGTGGGTATAACCTACACGAGTAGTTGATATAACCAACACGAGTAGTTGATATAACCTAACCGAGTAGTTGATATAACCTACATGAGTAGTTAATGTAACCTACACGAGTAGTTGTTATAACCTACACGAGTAGTTGGTATAACTTACACGAGTAGTTGGTATAACATACACGAGTAGTTGGTATAACCTACACAAGCAGTTGGTATAACCTACACGAGTAGTTGGTATAACCTACACGAGTAGTTGGTATAACCTACACGAGTAGTTGGTATAACCTACACGAGTAGTTGGTATAACACATAGGAGTGATTGGAGAAACATACACAAGTAGTTGATGTAACCTTGTTCTGTAGTTGTTTTAACCATTACATATAATTGGTTCAACTATCACGAGAAGTTTTGACTATCACAGGTAGTTGTTGTGACCATCGGGAATTAAAAATTATCAACTCACATATGTGTTGCTTTAACCAACGTCAATTTAACTCATTTTAAATAGTACCTGCAACTTACCACGTAGGTAGGCGCACAGATAAACCATAAAATTTAGTCAAAACAAATCAAATATGATTTGATTCAACTAATCCTTTCTCTGTGTGTACTCCCATTATTGAAATTATACACGGAATCGACACAATGTGGAGGATTTTGTAGCGTTTTTGAATGGTTAATTAAGAGATTTGTTCAGATCTAAAGGCATCAATTAGACTTTGCATTAATAATATTATTAAATATTCATCAATACAGAAACATAATGCCCTTACAAGTTATGAGTAGATTCGAGAAAACTCTCTTAAATTTTAGCACGATTGCACACTGCATAGCATGAAACACTCATTTGTTTTAGATTGGAGAATTTGTGTGATATATATTTGAAAAACTGTGAGTGAAGGGAATATTAGTTACTGATATTAGTGGATTGTTGAGAAAAGTAGCACTTGTTTATTGAGATGTTAAAGCAGACGAGAATTTATCCTAATATATTTAGAAAATATCCTGGGCCAGAAGAATTTTTTCCTGGAATATTTCCCTATTATCTGTTCCAGGAATAAATACTTCTTGCCGGGGAAGGGACGTTGAGCTCATTAGTTAACAAAATCGTTGAAATATTGAGAGAAGTCTCTGAGATTTCTTCATAACATTGATGTAATGGTTTGGAAAATACATGTATACTGGTAATTGAAAAAAATTGTTGCAATATTGTCTGAATATTAGCTTATATAATCCATCACCTATCGCTTCTGCATGCTAACGAATTGTTGTAATTCAGATGGCATATCGTTTTTGAGAGAATATATTTACCATAATATGTATAAAGTACATTATAAAAACAGTCATGAGCTAAATTTATTCATTATATCATGAATATAGAACATGAATTTTCTTCAAACATTAATTGTTAGACAATAATATTAACATTTTGAAAAGACTGTAATTCAAATGAGATCATGATAAGATACACTTTGTTTGTAAAAATAACTCTTCACTCTGACAATTAATTTAGACGATCTCATTAATAATTATTTAGTTATGAAAAGAAACTCTATTGAAATTTAATAATCGTATAATCGAATTTAACAACTTAAATAAATACTTTTAAATTGGGTTAATTTTATATCTCATTGATATTGTTATTGCTTTTTAACTAATACACTACACATTTTAGTATTCATAATTTCAACTTTTTCTATTATTTTTATTAAAAAAATCATATAAAATAAGGCCGAATTTTCTGAGACCGAAATTTCCTAGAACCAAATTTGGTGCACCATCCTGATAATAAGAATCCTCCAATGATCTAACTTCACTATAAATAAGTTATACTGTAATCTCTGATTCAGAGAAGTTACTTCGTAAATAAAGTCACTTACATTTAAATATTTTGAAAAAATACTAAATGGTTAAAGGGAATATCAAAATATACAAGTTGTTCTTCTTTAAAGGAATAAATTATTTCAATTCATGAAAAATCAATCTATCTGTAATTAAAATATAATGAAACACCGTACAAACAAACAATATAATGTATTATAGTGTATTTATTCCAATAGATAACGATCGAATGCGACGAAGCAGCGTCCATCCATTTGTTAAATTTGCAAACACTTAAAACAAATTTTAAGTTGTACAGTAAAATAAAATCATTTAATGTGTCCAACATAGATACCAAACAAATTTTAAAAAATCAGTCAATTTATAATTGATAAAAAAAGGCCTCAAATTTTGATAATATATTTTAAGAGAAATAATTAAATTTTCCTTCCTTCAGCTTCACAATAACAACAAACGCTAATATTCTATTTAACTTCTAATACATTATCTTCAAGCTTGCTTCACATTACTAGAACTTCAAAAATGGAATATTTTACATTTAGCAAGGACTTCATGTTTCATCACCTCTTGTTTACCGAATATATTTCTAACTAAAGTTATTATACACTATCAAAATAAAAGCCAATATCATAGGAATCGCATGAGAATTCATGCGTGTTTATTAATTAAGGACCTTTCTTATTAAATGAAGAGTAAACACAATATTTTGAATACGATGGAAATATTCGTATGGCGTGTTATTAATGAAGAGGAGATTAATGGCCGCTCTACTTGAGATTGAATTGCGGCTAAATTCTTCACTGAAATTGGATCAGAGGATCAAAAAGCTTCAATGAAGAAGAAACCTATTGAGTCGAGAGGAACAGACAATAAATTAATGCTATCAGGAATGTGAATGAGTTACTCTTAACTATGTACAGCGTGATACATATCGAATGAGAATGCATGCTTGCTTCTAAATTTCTATTTGCTTAAATAATAAAGTGAGGAATTGAGTTGTAAATTTGTGTTTGGTGATGAAGATTCCACTGCCGTTAAATGTGTGATGTGGAAAATTCCACCATGGAAGATTTCCCCATTTTGAAAATAATAAATAACGGTATAAATAAACAATATGTTTATGTATGTATTTCTTAGTCCAGGTGTTTTATAATTATAAAAGAACAAATCCTCCTTCTAAATCTAATACAACTTATTCATACATTATATGGGCATTAAATATTTAACTGATTAATCTTACAGCATACGACACTGGTATGGCAACACAGTTAAATTTAGCTTCATGAATCGAGCAACTGAAACACTAAAGTTCAAATTTTATTATTTGATACAAAAATATAGTTTGTTAGGTATATTCTTTATTGAAAGTTTTAATTTTAAGCAGTAATATGACAAGCATGTTTATAATGTCAATTTCTTTAGAGTCAATTTAAATCAGCGACCCTTTACACATAATTTAAATTAAGATGTTGCATATCAAAAGAAATTCTGTACGTGTTATGATTTATATATTTTAAGTAAGTTTTGGAGTTATGAATTTTATTCATATGTCTGTGGTTTCAGGTAACAATTCGATGATAATTAAACATTTTATTTTACTAGTACACGTCATTTTTTTATTTAATTCAACCTTTTATAGTCGGTAATTTAAATTGAAATACAAATTCAATTGATTCATATTAAATGATCGTTTGATCTATTTATTATTTCGTATGTTCGCCGTACCTTATCACATAGGCCTTGACTTATCATAACATATTCCTATAATTGCTTAACTTTTTGAACGAATGAAATGTTGTTCGGTTACCACCATAAACACATTTTTCTTTAAATCAGGTTTTTTTCAAATGTTATACCTTTTGTAAATGAAATTCAGTATTATGCGGTGGAATCTTCTGTGGTGGAATTTTCCGACGGTGAAATATCCCGTGGTGGAACTTTCTGAGGTGGAATTTTCCGCGGGGGAATTTACGAGTTCGAATATATGGAAGTGTGCGATATCACGGAACTTTACCTGAAATTTGAAATGCTGATTAGCACGTACTCTAACTTTGAATTATCTGAACTGTGAGTTTCAATCTTATTATTTTCTGCTTTTCAGTATGACTTCAAAAAGGGATATGGACATAAAGACCAAAATAATCGCTCAAATTAGTGAAATCATCTCTCAAACAGAAGATAGAAATAATATAAAGTACATAATTGGCGAATCTCCTAATGATATTTCTAGAGAATTAATGTAAAATCTCTTCTTCATTAATTAAACCAAATTTTGAATAATTATTGCATTTAATAACCTCGTCTGGATAATAAAATTGAGGTTTATTGTGGTTACCAAAATAATCAACTTAAATATGGGTCTTCATTTTTCATGTCTACGAACTGTAATAACATCGAGACATGACTCGCAATTATTAAAAGTGGGTGTCTGTACATTAAAATATCACTTTCGTTTACAGTCACCATACATGTAAATGAATAAAAATTACACCAAATAAAAAATCAAACCTCAAGATTGAATTAAATTATAGAATTATAAATTTTCAATTCAAAGCAGCTAATTTACAATTACAATTATTAGATTAATCAGATGAGAGCAAAGAACAATAGCTACTTAATTATCACGAGCAACTAATTATGAATTTTTCTCTCTAAGGTCAGTCATTTCATTCCTCGCGATACTCTAACAAGTTACTTGTTTGTCACAGTATTGTTTGAAATTAGTTTGGTCATTCAAACAATCTTATAAGGGCTGCACTGTCTAACAAGTTATAATTAAATGTTGAATCTATATTTAGGTAAATATAAACCATGATACAATTGATAATCTATTTTTTAAGTCAATGAATAAATATATTGCAAATAGAACCAACAGATCAACTTGTATATACAAAAATATTAACACATATAAATTTTTTCAAATTTCAATTGACGAACCGAAATGGTTAGAAATTCCTATTCTCAGAAAACTGAACTGAGATGTTTCAGTTACCCCGAAATAAAACATCCAAGACTATTCAGTTTCTTTTGTTATATAGAGCTATAATGGATTGATCAGTTCGATACGAAACCGATCTCACATATTTTATGATAATTATGCCTGATTGGTCTTTTATGGTCAATTAAGGCCAGTATTAAGATTTATAGGACAGCCTAATGTTTTTGATTGCCTGACGATAATTTATAGATGCCAAAGCAATTAAAGTTAATGTATCGCTCTGGATATAATAATTCAGATGAAGTGATTAGGATTAAAATTGATATGTTGTTTTTAGCAACTAAAAACTGTCACTCTATTCAAGAGAGCGCGAAACAAACTGTGAAAAGTTACTGTACAGTGTACACTCGAATGATTTTACTAACACATACCAACGAACCATAAGCAATTATTCTTTTGAATGCTATATTAGAAACATAATTAGTATTTATTCATTGATTTTACATGCACAAAATTGTGTAGAGATTCAAGTGGGTATGAATTAATGGAGATAATGAAGATATAAATTGAGAATTTAATCCGAACCAAAGCGACAGAATTCGAATAATTCAAATAACTCTGGTAAGAGTTTTGATAATTAACCTTTAATTTTAATTAATCTTTTTCATCTCTAAGCTGAACACTTAGCGCCAACGTACACGAACGTTCATTGCACGCAACGTCAAGTGAACGCTGACTCAAGCTCAGGGCACACGAGCATCTTTTTGACGCAACGGGAAATTAACCTGGATGCATAGGGAATGACATGCGGCATGCACATGGCACATTACCCCTTACTAGTCACACTCTATATAATCTAACTAGTCACACTGTAGGCTTTTTAACTAGTCACACTGTAGGCTATTTAACTAGTCACACTGTAGGCTATTTAACTAGTCACACTAAGGGATATCCAACTGGTCACACTGTACCTATTACCTAACAAGTCACACTATACTTATATAGTCACGATATTTACTAGTCGCACTATAACTTACTAGTCACAATATAACTAACAAGTCAAACTATACTAAACTAATCAAACTGTAGGCTATCTAACTAATCACACTCTGCAATTTAACGATTCACACTGTATGTTATCTAACTAGTCACAATGTTGGCTATCTTATTTTTTCACACAGTAGGCTATTTAACGCTATTACCTATTCACACTATAACTAACTAGTCACACTGCATTAAACTAGTCACACTGCATTGAACTAGTCACACTGCATTGAACTAGTCACAGTGCATTGAACTAGTCACACTGCATTGAACTAGTCACACTTACCTAAACGAATGGAAATATGAAAGGACTAGTTTATTGTTATTGGTACATGCACCTTTACAAATTAATTAAAATTAACATTGAAAGATGCGGCAACAAACTGTTCCTGTGCGCACCCGCACGTAGATTATGTAGAATTGACTGTTTATACGTCCGTCAACAAGGAAACACATTAACCAGAGTCTAGAATTGTCTATCTTTTGACGGGCTTTCAAATGACGCTCTTGTGCACACTTACCAGAAATTTAATAATATTTTAGGGTCATGCGTCAATTGATACCCGTCAAACAAGGCTTGTGTGAGGTGCACTAAATTAAAAAGTAATCTAATCTAAAATGAATGGCAAATATGGTAACGAATCTATCTAATATTTGGAAAATTTCACATTATCATTAAAAGTAAACAATCTATCTTCCTCTTATAGGGCAATCAATCTATCCCAATTTATCTATCACTCTTACATAGGAAAAAACTACCTACTCCAATGTACTTCTCCCACTTCAAACTAATTCTCTCTTTCCTTTCTACTCCTTCCACTCCAATCTACTCCTCCCACTCCAATCCACTCCTCCCACTGCAAGCAACTCCTATCACTTCAATTTACTCCTCTCACTCCAATCTACACCTCTCATTCCACTCTACTCCTCCCACTACAATATACTACTCCCAATCCAATCTATTCCATTGACTCCAATCTACTTCTCCCATTCCAATCTACTCCTCTCACTCCAATCTACTCCTCTCACTCCAATCTACTCTTCCCTCACTCCAATCTACTCTTCCCCAATCAAATATACACCTCTCTCTCCAATTTACACCTCCTACTCCATTATATTCTCAATTCATCGTTGGAATAAATTGTAGCACTGCGTCACAATCTGCGATTCAGAGCAAAGGAAACAGTAACTCATAAATCAGAGAATTGAGTCTAGAAGAGAGCGGTGCATTGATAACAGAAACATACTTCGGCAATCACAAATGAAATACACAATCGCCATGTAAAAATGAGAAACAATTGTTAAAAATTCATTGGTCTAGATTCTAGAACAAAGACAAGTTCAGATAGAGTGATTGAAGTTCATGGACGAATGATTTTAAAGAGTGTTCTAACGAGAGAATTTTCACTGAAGTGAGATAAAAACGATTTTATGAAACAGTGACTATGAAAGAAAACAAAAACCCTTATATGTTTTTTGGAAAAAAAAGAGTTATAAACAAAAAGAAATTGATTAATAACTCAATTTGCACAATAAATTGATATTGCAAGTAATTCAAAACATTTTGAAAACCTTGTCAGAATAATCATAAAATTAATGGAGCAATGTTCAAAAAAATTTCACATTGAGAATCTAATTCTGAAGCTATTTTCAAATGGGGAAAGGCCCGGTCCCTTTGTTGGAGCTGTTCTTGGAGAATAGAAAAAGGGAAAATTGACAGAATTTCGACTACGCTTGTTACAGCGCACAAAAGGAATACGTATCGTGGTAACGCGAGCTTTAATAAAGCGGCGTTTTAGCGAATGTGGGCTTTAGTTGTCTCGATAGGGATTCAAAGTTAGTATTGTGGTATAATACTTTTGACTACGGAACTGAGCGGATGAAATATATCAGAAATTATGATAAAAATTGATAGTTGAAGCTCATTATTCGAAGGCCCGGGCACACAGGATTAACTTATATGGACCGTTTCTGTAGAGAGGAAAAAAATCATCAGCGGTTGTTACCGTTCATCAGAACTTGGCCCCTGTTCAGGTGACGTTGTTACGCTCGACCACCGCTCATGTTATTACGAACGCTGGCAGTTTTCTTCTCCTTAAAGTACCACAGCCCTTAAAACACCAAGTCAAAGTTTGACACCATTAGATGCAAGTTCGTGGAATCTTTAGTCCACAACGCCAACGCAGAAAGCTTAATTAAAGGTTAGACCACAGCTGCTTTACCAGCATAATCCGTACGGTGATTAAACGTTGCACAAACTTTGGTGAGGCGATTGAAAGCGTTCACTTGCATATATGATTTTGCTTAAACGGTCTCAGGCGCTGGACGATTGTATACGTGCGTTTCTTCAACGGAGACTAACTTTTGGTGAATGGTACCGAGCGTTGCTGAATTTATTTAATCACAGTAGGAACACCCCAAACAATTTCGAGCGTGCGGTGTGACCTACGCTTAAGTTAACTAGTTACAGTAGAATACAGATTGCCTTATTTCACTGAATTATAGCTATTGCTATCTTGTATGAACGCAAGATATGATGGATAGTATCATACAGCACAATCACATAATAATTATTGTGTGATTGTTTCTATGCTCTATGGAAGAACTTTCAAATAACTATATGATGATAAACAGTTGGAATTAAAATGTATTCATCTTATGGTTTTCATCTGAACAATTCAAGTATTCCATTAATAAAAAGACACTATTTGGTGGAATTGAAATGAATAAATTACGTTGTAAACTGTCTTAGTATATCGATTTTATTGGTGAAACAAATACTAAAGCAAATTTTCTGAGCAAATGCTAAAACGAATACTCCGAAAAAATACTAGGATAACTACTAGAACAAATACTAAAAAAATTATTTAACAAATACTCTGAACAAATACTAATAAAATACTTGATTTTATCTAACTATTAAAATATTCTTATATCAAGCTAGTGAGGTACTGCTGGAAAAATGGTAAGCGTTACTCAAAATCCCAGACAAATTTATTCAAAACCTTCAGGTTAAACTTCCCATATTTTAGGTTAAACTTCACAGTTTTCAAGTTAGACGTCACAACTTTCAGTTAACGTTTTATTTTTCAGGTTACATTTCATATTTTTCGAGTCAAATGTCACATATTTTAAGTTAAACTTCAAGGTTTTCAAGTTAGACTTCACGACTTTCAGTTAACGTCTTAGTTTTCAGGTTAAATTTCTTATTTTTCGAGTTGAACGTCAAGTCTTTTCAGGTTAAACGTCACGTCTTTTCAGGTTAAACGTCACATCTTTCACATTAAAAGCTCCAGTTTTCAGATTAAACGTCACAACTGTTGAGGCAGACCAAATGACGTGATGATAAGCTGTTCGATATTTATAAAAATTTAGCTAATAGCTGTAGTATGGAAATAAATACGTAGTATATAAATATGGGAAACGGACTATTCACCGCCGGACTTTTCCTCGACCGGACTTTTCCCCGTCGGACTATTCCCCGCCTATTTTTTTTAATTTAAATCTTGGAAGACAATTTAATATTAAGATTTTTTATTTAGTTTTTTGAAGAAAAAAATTGTTTTGACCAATAAATCTATTGTCGTGAAATTGTAAATCAAAGTCTGCCGCGCATCTAGCCAATTTTTTTTTTTTTTTTTTTTTAAACATTGTTGCATGGAAATTGGTCACTTACCAACTCCTTGAACCGAACCCGTTTTGTAGTTACTTTTTCGATAATTTGTTTTCATTTGAAACTTTTTGAAAAAATGTACAACTTTATATCTAAATCGTCCTCAAATCTGACTACTTGAAAAGTCTTGATTTAAGCATTTCTACACTCTAACTTACGTATTTTCATAAAAATGGTTAATCCATTGTAAGTTCTTTATGGAATAAATATTGAATAAGCATAATTTAAAAAAGGCACTTTAAAAAGGCAATATTAAGTGTAATAAATAAATATATAGTAGGATTATTAATTCTGTAGTCTATTATATTAATTGTCAAATTAACAATTCAATATTTAATTCTGGAAAAGTATATATTTGAACTAAGAAAATAGATGAACATTTTTAATAATACATGGTAAAGAAAATAATAAATTTGCAATATGTATAACTTTAGAGCAGAAATAAACTGAATTATTCGTAGGTTTTTAGACTAATTGCTACATTTTGCAATCCATTTGAATTGCCATAATGTTTTGAAATTTGTACCTTATCTTAATTCTATGCAAATTTACGAATGTACAGTCTTAAAATATATAAACGACCATATCGACACAAACGGAAATCAAAGCTAAAAATAAGACTGTATTATTGTGTAAGTCTGTTAATAAAATGTGTCTTTTATTGATAAATGGTTTGTTTTATCAAAATTATAATTTAATAGCCTAAATAAAATATGTCTTCTATTGATAAATGGTTTGTTTTATCAAATTAAATTATAATTCAATAGCCCAAAATAAAATTATTTTATTCGGCTGGGAAAAGTCCGGTGGGGAATAGTCCTGGCGGGGAAAAGTCCTGACGGGGAAAAAATCCGGCGGGGAATGATCCAGCGGGGAAAAGTCTGGCGAGGAATAGTCCGGCGGGGAATGATCCAGCGGGGAAAAGTCCTAGTGCCTATAAATATAATACAAAACTCTCGTTAATCTCTTAAATGTTTAAGATTTCCCAAATTAATGGGACAGTGCCATGTTTGTATAAACTTGTTTATTATTGAAGCTACAGTTCTGAAACTTTGTAAAAATGGGTATATAAAATTTAATTTAGTTTTTTTTATATGATTTTTTTTTTCGATTTGACTAGTTTCGAACGAGTAACACGAGTTTTGAACCAATTTGAAAAAAAACGTATTACTTCCAAAGTTTTGAAATTAGGGTACAGAGGTTTTCTTGCTTTCGATGCTTCTATGAATACTCTAAAACATGTTGCAAACAAAATGTTGATTCTAGTATTTATTTATCGAAATTTCGAAAATTTGACTTTTTCCAGAAAAAAAAATATTTCCAACAATGTATTCTCAAAAATTAAAGGTCAAAATGAAAAAATATATTTGCTACATATTGTAGGGAATTCATAGGATCATCGAATGCAAAGAAACACAATTCCGTAACTTCCAAACTTTTTGAAAGTGTCAAAAATGAATACGATATATACAACATTTGCGATTATTCAGGAGAGCAATGTTGATAAAAATAAATAAATAAAAAAATAGAAATGTTTTTGTTTTTGGCCACTAAATCTCCTCATGTCAGCCAAGCCTGGTGTTGTCCACTCGAAGGTGGGGGTTTCATCAGGTGCCACCTGACTCACTGCGGAACAAGAACAATAACAAACAACCAAAATCCACTAGTTTATCGATTTTTACTCCCTAACCCTTCTCTTCAAACCCCCTCAACTGTATCGGGAGTTAGTTAACGATGTGATATTTTACCTACTTGAGTGCATGGTAGGACACTGGGAACACTTTAGTGAAGAAAAAAATATTTGGATCAAAAAACAGAAAATGGCTGGAACTGTCCCCTTAAATGAATAAAATAAATACATTGATAATCTAATGTTAATATCAGAGATCAAAATTTTCTTACTCAATGAGATGAAACACCTATATTCACAATACTACAAAGTCTACAATGGCCATATCAAAAGTATTACCATTAAAACACAAATTGTTATTCAAGTGTATAAAATCTCATTAAAAAGTTGTCTGTTGTTATTTCTATTTTGTATCTCATTATTATTTTACTCAGCCTCTCCAGAGTCCATTTCAATGTGCACTCTAACGGCCACTTTTCCTACCAAATGGCGTCTCCGTATCCTAACTACGAACTTAGAAGTTATTATACACAATAGTTGCATTCTTTCTAGATTCTTTTAGAATTACAAAGCAAGTAACATTATAATTGGAATGTAACACAGTATTATAGAATAGGAAAGTAAAAACTTCGTGAGAATGTTAATTATTTACAAAAAAAAAAATATAGGCGTCGCAGAAACTATTCAAACAAAATTATTTTTTCATAAAAGTATTTCCTAAGCTGGTTATTTGGATTAAAGAACAGACATGGCACTTCATTATCTTATCAAAATTTGTTTTTGTTAATAAAATATCCAGTACAAAATGTAACACAAAGGAATAACTATAGTCTCATTTCACCGTGTCGGAAAGTTGGTCTTCTCCTGCAAAACAAATAAATTGTAACATCGACTCTCTGGAAATTATTGAAGCGTTTCAATTAAAGAGGAGATTTGTCTTGTTTATTTTTCCATTCTGGAATTTCTCACATCTAGATTTTAAAGCTGGTGGAATATTCCTGGTGGATCTCTCTGCATGCGGCGCAAATTTCTACTTGCAAATCTTACCCCATTATCATTATAGTGATCGTATTTAGTCACTTAGAACTAAACTGAACAATAACGTATTTGGAAAAATATTTGGAGTATCTCCATAACAAATATCATCAAATGCTATGTTACAATTTATTAATTATAACTGGTTGGTACATTTACTATAGCCTCTGTAAGTGGAAGCAGTGGAAATTAATCACTTAAACGGAGTAATTCAATTCAATTACTAATGAAGATCAACAGAGCTCTTCAACATACATAATGCATGTACAGCTTTTAACAATTAATGTACAGATTTCAACAGTTAATGTACAGTTTTTGAACAGTTAATGTTCAGCTTTCAACTTTTAATGTAGAGCTTTGAATAGTTAATGTACATTGTACACTGTAAAGCTTTAAACAGTTAGCGTATGCTATTTTTTGTAGATATTTTGAGCATAGTGTAGTCACCACAGTGACTTCTTTCTCTGATAGTACATAATCACAGTGACTCTTTTCTCTGATAGTAAATCATCAAATTGATTTTTTTTGATAGTACATCATCACAGTGACACTTTTCTCTGATAGTACACCATAGCAGTGACTCTTTTCTCTGATAGTACATCATCACAGTGACTCTTTTCTCAGAAAGTACATTATAAAACAAAGAATATAAGAGCTAAACATTCAAGAAACTCAGTATTGAATTTTACCATATGTGTATTGTTATAGAATGCTGTCTTTCTATAGGTGCAATTTTCAGATTACAATAACTAACTCGATTTGCAATTATTACTACAATTTTCTTCTATTTGGGAAAACATTTCAGAGGGTACAGGATTCTGATTCCCAATTCCATTCATTTCAGGTGAAAATGATGAACGAACAATAAGTACTGCAAAAACTGCATATTCAGATTGAAAAAAATAGAAGGAAAGTTCGAGCTCCTCAGGCGGGACGGACAATTGTATGATTTATGTGGCAAGTTTAGTTACTTTGATTTCGGAAATTTGGAGAGCTTGGTACACTTTCGACACTCCCGTAAATTTTGGAGCTTTTTTTAAGTCTAGAGAAGTTAGAATCAATCTCAAGAAGTTCAGCTGAGTAAGTCAACTAGTTTCTTTGACTGCAAATCCACAATTATTCTATTAACTTAACAACTATCCGAAACTGAGCGATGTTTACTAAATACACCACATAAGTTCAATGTAGCAATTTACGAAGTGTATATTAAAAATACTTTAATAATAATTACATTAGTCATTAAAATATTGAAAAATAGGAACAAGAGAGTGTAGACGATAAATAAATTTGGTTTTAGAAGCAACGACAGATTTACAACAAATCTGTATTATTTTATGACATGAAATTGGTTGAATTTGAAGCTAATTTCCTTTTCTTCACTCCTGACATCTCCTCCATTTCCTGGAAATGAAGATAACTATTTTATTATTCATTAGTTTTCAGAACGAACACTTTGTTAATCACTATCAATTTCCTAAATCACAATCAGCGTTATGAATATCATAAGAAAATATATTAAGAAAAATTTTGTGAAACATACTGAATTCCAAATGAAAACTACTCGTAGTTTCTTATCGCAAATTGTCGGCATATTCTTTTTTTGCCTATCAATAATGCTCCGTTTTCGAGCGCAATCTTTGAGGGCTTTTCGTTCAAAACGCAAACCTAGACGAATTAAAGATGTAATGAAAATTTCTAACAGTAATTTAAGCTCGGACGATAAAACATTTAAATCACTATTATACCTTGTGACACGAGGTAACATTTTCAAATTTTCAGTTAATATTACCGTCTGTCACAGTGATGACACAAAATACTCCACGAAAAAGATGTACATACTCTTCCAACACGTTGCTTTTGAATACCATTGGTACAAAAAAAAAAGCAGGCACAGATAAAATTTCCTTGTTAAATTATATAAGAAAATTTATGATCGATCCTCTATATTTTTTCACGCAGTCAAGATTTTATGACTTGGAATAGTATACGAAGTTTCTTTCCAATATTGAGTTTGTTGCCGCGAATGTGGCTCAAATTTTCTTCTTTATCGTTAAATCAGCAGTAAACTTAGGTATCAGAAAGAAATTTCAATGGATGGAGTTGGCGGTGCGAGCAGATGGAGATAAAATTATCTCCTGAACAAATCTGTAGAACCAGATTTTTTGGAGTCTAATGTCAAGAATATGATAAAAAAAATATAGTATAGTGATCTTTTTTGAATTATTTAATGCAATAATATTGACATTATCTTCCTATGAGTAAAAGTGGTCTTGATTAAAATAAATATATTCGAAATTTTTTATTTATGGTGGAAATATTATTTATGGAATTTGGCCAAGAGTGGCTATAGAAGGAGGTGCCTGAGCGCTATCCGATCACGTTCTCTGATCCTTCAATAGGCAATAATGATGAAGTTACGCGTAAAGAATATTTAGAGAAACCGTAAGTGTTTGCCGTTAAGAATATTGCTTCGCTCTTGATAATTAGCGGTTGGTGATGAGATCCTTATAATGGAACTTAGGTGCCAAATTGAGTGCAACAGATCATTTAATTCCATCGAGAGATGTACAGTTAATTTACTGGACATTATACATGTTAATGTTTTCAAGACTTAACTGACACGAAGGGTTACATTGAAAATCTACTTCGAGACTTGACTAGAATCACCATTGTCAGCAGAATTTGGTTCATTTGCTGACTCTGCCGTTCAATAAACTGGAATTTCTACGAATATTCTGTAATTATCTTTCATTGTTTCCTCAGAAGTAGTTCTTAATAAATCTACTTATATTCAACAGGCTAGAATACGACAATATCATCTTCTAAGAAGCGTCTGATTTCTGCTTAAGAATATAGGAAATTTCTTATTGAATTGAATTGTAAGTCAGCGACGTAGAAATTTCTATGAATAACATAAGGATTAATCAAAGCAAAGAAAGTTCCTTTGGCTTGGCAGTAAGTCTGACTATAATACCCATTATCGTAAGCTGGAACTGTTATACAAAAGCTACCATGCTTAACTTTCATGGAACAGCATGGTTCTAAGAAGATTCTATAGATAATTTTCAAAAACAAGAGAAAACTAGATGAAAATTAAAAAGTTGAATTCAATATAAAGTTACGATAGTCTTATTTTCTAGTTTCAAATATTGCTTGAGATTTCTCTAGTTAAATATAATAACATTCAGTCATTCATAAAGTCTTCCAGATAACAATTTCAATTATTATGATTTAGATGAATGTTGTTCGTGTGATGAGGATATAATTTCCTGTGCATTTAATTCCAAAATGCAAATGCATGCAGTACCAGCTGCACCATTTAAATAATGAATACCATTATGTAGAATAATGGAAACATGCTGGTTAATTTAGGCAGACTTCTGTGGCTTTTGATGAAATATTAAAGCAAGCAAAGTTAATTAAGAAACTGAGAGAAATGTGTTACTGAAATGCTATTCAAATTGGTATATTAATACCCTAGAAAAGATATTGCTGACTTCAAATAGTTTAATATACTAATTTCTTATTTGATAAGTTAATAAAATGAAATAACAATTAATAAAATAATTTGATAAATAAAATAAAATAAATATAATTTTTATAATTTTATAATCCATATAATAATAATATTATATACCATATTATTTTATCTACGTTGTTTATTGATTCACAATTAACAAAATATAACAGTCAAAAGTTAATGAAATGAGACATTGCTAATTTGTTAATATGAATACTGGGTGTGCAGAAGTTTCGTCGAAAGACCTTTCGTCGAAAGACTTTTCGTCGACAGGCATTTCGTTGACAGGACGTTTCATAGACAAGAACTTTCGTCGACAGGACGTTTCGTCGACAGAACGTCCGTCGACAGGACTTTTCGTTGACAAATTTCCGTACAGGAGCTATTAAAACACTTTAGTGTTACAAAACATGTACTTTAACAGAATAATGTATCAAACAATCAAATTACAAAATAGAACAATGGTAAGGAGGAAAACTATTTAATTAATTTCAATCGTTTTATAAATAACTCTAATCAATAATAAAAATAATTTTCAGTTACTTAATATTTTTGGGTCAATTTACGTTTGTTCTGAAGATTTAAAAAAAAAACTCTCAATATTTTACGTTTCATAATAATAAGATATATCGTCGGATTGACAAGTCATTATAGTTGGTACATGCCCACTGCTTGAATGAGTGGTAAACCTTAATTGAATGGCAAGATTTTATTAAAAAAACTCGCCGCTTAATGGTTATTGATATTTCAGGTTATTATTTTCGTACAAATTGATTCTTTGAAAAAAGTAACTGTCTTCAAAATATGAAATGGAGTTATCGAACAGTATCCAAATTTCAAATTTTGATCATGTGAATAAAAAAAATCCTCTTCAGGTTCTAAAAAAAATTGAGTTTATTACATGATATTGTAGAACTAATATTAATAATACTCTCAAAGTACTCGAAACGACATCTTTACCAGAGCAAACTCGGCAATAGACTAACAGGCAGTTGTGACAGAATTAAATTTATGAATATTATTTGTGTGTAGATTTAGTTCTTTAGTTTTCAATGTTTTCATTATTTAGCACAGAATATTTTTTAAGTTTTCCCTTGCATATACAACATTTCAACTAAATTCAAAATAATTCGCTATTATTGAGTAGTTCTGGCTTAAATTAATGTAGATAAGAATGGGAATTTATTCAATAGTTATCCTCCTTACCATTATTCCATTTTGTAATTTGATCGTTTCATTCTGCTAAAAATACATGTTGTGTAACATTAGAGTGTTGATATCCCCTTTACGAAAATTTGTCGACGAAACGTCTTGTCGACGAAATTTCTGTCGACAAAACATCTTGACGACGAAACGTCTTGTCAACGAAACGTCTTGTCGACGAAACGTCTGGTTAACGAACCGTCTTGTTGACGAAACGTCTTTCAACGGAATTTCTGTCTACGAAACGTCTTTCGACGAAACGATTGTCAATCGATTATTGAAATCCAAAGTGTCGACATTTATCTATTATTGGAATCTGTATACGAATGCACTGCGTAATAAATAATAGTTAATGATTCACAGTTGAGGATTTTCTTCTCAACGTAAATAGACTGAGTAAGTAGGTAATTAGGGGGGTTTAAAATGTTAATGGATAATAGTCACAACCCGTGAAATGTGGCATATTAGTGAGGTGAGTTGGAAATGTCGCAATGACTTAATCTCAATGTGGCATATTAGTGATGTGAGTTGGTAATGGAGAATTGGCTTACTCTCAATGTGACATATTAGTGATGTGAGATGGTAATGGAGCATTAGCTTACTCTCAATGTGGCATACTAGTGATGTGAGTAGGTAATGGAGAATTGGCTTACTCCCAATGTGGCATATTAGTGATGTTAGATGGTAATGGAGCATCGGCTTACTCCCAATGTGGTACATTAGTGATGTGAATTGGTAATGGAGCATCGGCTTTCTCCCAATGTGGCATATTAGTGATGTGAGTTGGTAATGGAGCATTGGCTTACTCCCAATGTGGCATATTAGTGATATGAGTTGTTAATGGAGCATTGGCTTACTCACTATGCGGCATATTTGTGATATGGGTTGGTAATGGAGCATTGGCTTACTTTATGATGTCATAAAATGAATGCAATTCACGCCATAATTCAGATGTGATGCAATATGGAGTGACAAAAACTATTATATCAAATTAGAAATGAATGCAGCGAGCCCTAACTGAAATGAAACGGAGAACAGGAATGAAACAGAGAAGTGAAATGAAATGGAGATTTGGATTGAAAAAGAAAACTGAAATGAATCGGAGAACTGGAAAGAAACGGAAAACTGAAATGAAACGGAGAACTGAACTGAAACGGAGAACTGGAAAGAAACGGAGAACTTTTGATGTTTCGATGTTGTTTCATACTTTGAAATGTTGATGGTTGTAGTAAATCGCTTGAAAACTTTCGAAATAACGACAGTGGAGAATGAGGGAAATTAACCTTTTAGTATCCCTCTAGTTTCTCTCAAATACCTCTATAGTATATTTAGTATCCCTCGAGTATCCCTCTAGTATCTCTTGCAATGCTAAAGTAACCCTGTAGTATCTCTCGTATTTCTCAATTATCTCTATTATATCTCTTGAATCCATCAACTATCCAGTTTATCCCTTGAATCCCTGTAGTATCTATTGAATATCTTAAGTAACCCTCCAGTGTCTCTTGTATCTCTGCAGATCTCAATGGTATCTCTTGGATTCCTCAAGTATATCTATGGTATCACATGTATCCCTCAAGTATTCCTCTACTATCTCTTGTCAACACTCAGTCAATATTAACCACTGCTGCTGATGATAGTCAGTTCCTTGGCAACGGTCATGAGTTGATAGCTGTTACCTCGTCACACCTGCTACCTGTTTCCTCATCAAACCTGCTAGCTATTATCTCATTACACCTGCTAGCTGTTACCTCATTGCACCTGTTATTTCATTACATCCGCCAATTTCCATTCAAACCATTGTACACATATAGTAAAGGATATATCTAACATTGAGTATTTTCATAAAGTCATATTGGGTAGAGGATATTTTCACTTAAACCCTATACTCACCACTTATTTATGCTTCTATATTCTTCTTTACTAAGTGAGAGAATGAGAACGAATATTTCCAGAAAGGTAGAGCCTTTACTCACAAATGATGGGTAGACCCTTTACTTAATTTGTCCTTCAACCGTTATCAGAACATTGAAATTATTTAATTTAATTATTTGAAGCAATGAGAGTCATATGGTGTATAATATCATTTTCTCTCAATAACAATGTCACAATAGAAAACCAAAAGCGATAGTTTCCCATGCAAACTTTTTTATTTTCCTACGATGGTTGGTGCGAGATGACACTTCCTTTTCCATTTCTCTAACGGCGTTACAGTCATTTATTTCAATATAAACTTGCTGATATCTTCAGATTAATGTATTTACAAAAGTCTAACTCGGTAACCTTAACAAATTTGAGAGGTATTCTGGTTGTAAAAGATTAACAAGTCTTATTCTAGCAGATTAGGAAACACCAAAGAGCTTAAATTTTACATCTGTGCGGCTATTTTGGTATGCAAGTCATATTAACGCACATATATTGGTTTATATGACTCCGGGATTATTCATAGGTAGATTTCCTTTTGATCACCAGGATAGAGAGGGAATATCCCCTCAGAATCCCAAATACCCTTGTTAACGAGATAATAATAATTTCGGTATTCTTTGCTCATCCCTTGATATCCGAGGAAAAATCCAGGGATAACATACAGTGTGTTTCAACATTATTGATATTTTTCAAAAGACATGAGTAAACAATTAAATATTGTAATGCGGTACACAAGATACACCAATTTGTTACTTAAGAATGGATTTTTGAGGTGGAACCAAAAATATTGAGTAAACTTGACTTAGAAGATATGACAGAAGGCTACAAGAAATGGTCAAATTCTCCGATGAAAAGCAAAAGTTTATAATAAAAGCATTCGGGACACCATCTTCGCCAGCAATGATCAGACGTCTGTTTCTACATAAGCACAAAATATCTGGAAGAGCAAGAGAACAGTTAAAATTGTTTTCTTTTACAAGAATAAATCGGGATTTCGACATGAATGGAAAAAAAATTCGAAAGAAGAAATCAGGAGATCCCACAAAGAGAACGCCAGATAAAGTCGAAGAAGTAAGAACATTCTTGGATGTAAAATCAAGAACCCCAGTCAGGAAATCAGCGCTTCTTTTCGACATTTCTTCAACTACTTATTGGATAATCCTTAAGAAAGACCTTCACATGCAGTTCTATCTTGATATGGCTGTACATCCAATAAAAGAAGCCCTTAAGGAAAAGCGAGTCAAATTCTGCCAGTGGCTCTTGGATCAGCCAGATCACAAAGCATTTGTGTTGAAAGTTATCTGGACCGATGAAAAACTTTTTTGCTTTTTGTTGCTATTGTTAACGGTAAAGTGCCAGTCTTTCATATCATCATGGATGAAAATGGAAGACGCAAGATAGTGAATGGAGACTGCTACCATAAGTTGCTGCAAGAAAATACTTGCCCCATTTTTCGTTCTTGTGCTTCGAGACAAGGTTTATGGTTGATGCAGGACGGTGCTCCTTCCCATTCTACCACTGCCGCCAAAGAATTCCTGTTGAACAAGTTTGGAGGCAGAGTCCTCAGCTGGTTCACACAAATTGCGCAGCCAGCGCATTCTCCAGATTTGAATCCTTTGGATTTTTATTATTGGGCCTTAGCTCAAAAAGAAGTGTATTCTGCAAAACCAACTACAGTGGACGAACTTTTCAATGATGTGAAGCATGTTCATCAAAGTGGAGCACTTAATGTTTTGAAGCGGGCGAATCTCTGTGTGCAGCAAAATGGGGTCTGCTCACTTCAAGCACCTTCTATAATATGTATTTTTTGTTATTAGTCATTAAAAATGAACTCTTCCTGAACAATTTGTTGTATTATTTTTTTTTCGTCAGTATGACTATGAATAAAAGCCACTGAAATATCAAAATGTTGAAACACACTGTATAAGACATTTAAATCCCATTATTATTCAATTGATGTCATTGGAGATATACTCAATCCCCATGAAGCAAAAACATTGAAATGCAGCATTCCCTCGATAACGCTGGGAATATCGGAGGAATAATCTCAAGGAATTTCCTCGGAATATCTAGGGAATCATATCTGTTACCTGGGATATGTGGCTATTTTGGGATACGAGTCATATTTCCAACATACGTGGTTATCTTTACCAACATTCGGGTAATAACAGGAACAAGTACTGACTTTTAGAAGGTAATTTGAAATTTGGTTACCCAGCCAATGTTTATATGGAATCTGGAAGGGAGAAATAACGATATTAGTAGAATCACTCAAAATGCAACAAAGAAGAGATGTCCTCAAAAAAATAATAAGAAACAATAAAAGAAATTCTTATTTTAACCACTGTAAAATTAAAACTATTTCCATAAGCAGATATAATTCTTTGGACGGTGGACTGTACTATCAGATGGAAAAGGAAAAGGCGAATGAAGCAATTTATTATTCACAAATAAACACAGCAATTATAGAGTGTTCACGAGCAAGTAACTAAAACAACTAGAGTGTTTACAAACAACTAACTAGAACTACTAGAGAGTTCACCAGTAACTTTTGTCTTAACTACAAATCGTGTAACAAACTCCTTTGCAATCTAGGATTAGTTAATCTGCGTCAAACTGAATATTAAATATTAGTATTAAAAAAGATTAAATGTTGATTAACCAACGCAATTGCGAATTATTAAACAGCGCCATCGTGCAATTAAATTTCATTACAAAATATTAATAAGCATTTCACAAGGAATGAAATTAATTAATAAGTTGAATGGTTGCATTTCGGTACAATTTATCTGTGTTGATGTGAAATGGTTTTGAGTTCACATTCTAAGCAAAGATGTGAATATCACGTTTCGATTGTCTTTGCAACAGTGATTGTGATCGGTGTGCAGTGCTCCTCTCACAGCAGTGCCTCATGTCACTGTGTCTCACTGCAGTGTCTCATTTGGCTGTGTATCACTGCAGTGCATCATGTCACTGAGTCTCAATGCAGTGCCTCATACCACTGTGTCTCACTGCAGTGCCTCATGTCACTGTGTCTCATTGCAGTGTCTCATTTGGCTGTGTATCACTGCAGTGCCTCATATCACTGTGTCTCACTGCAGTGTCTCATTTGGCGGTGTATCACTGCAGTACCTCATATCACTGTGTCTCACTGCAGTGTCTCATTTGGCTGTATATCACTGCAGTGTATCATGTCACTGTGTCTTACTGCAGTGCCTCAAGTGAATGTGTCTCACTGCAGTGCCTCATGTCACCGTGTCTCACTGCAGTACCTCATGCCACTGCTCTTTAATTCAGAGCACTGAAGTCCCTAGGGGTTTCATTCGGTCATTGCAGTGAAATCATTTGAAGGTTGGAAAAACACCCGCTTGCACTGCATTGGATTTAGACACTTTAAAGCTGCGTGCATTGCATTTAGTCAGAATAAAACTGCATGCATTGTAATGAGTCACGAAAAGCTTTGTGCCTTGTATTTAAAGTGCATCGTATAAAGTGTAGAAATGATATGTGATATTCAATTAAAATGTGATTTTTTAGTCATTAAACTATAGTCTGTATTTACTAGCTTGAATTTCTAATTTATCTTTGAGGGAACCGACCATGGAAAAATCTCAAATTTTTTTTTTTTTTTTTTATTTCATAAATAGGTAGGGTCGGGAGGCGCGAATCTTGCGTACTAAAAACTTTTGGGTTTTGCAACTTAGTTTTTGCAGATAGACGATTAATATTTGACATGAAGAACCGCAATAAGGACTTTCATACACCATCCAAAGGACAGAAAATTAGCATTTGCATAATGTGAGTTATTGACGAAAGTAGTGCGCAATTGAAATTGTCCTTGATAGGGCGATTCTTGCGCGCGTGAGGGGCGAATATCTGCGCACCCTTTAATTCCTTTCCATAGTGAAAAATAGCACTATTTATTGTCTAGATACTTACTATAAAAATAATTCCAATGTGTTTAAAAGCATAAACAATCATATGATTCAAATACAAAAATTGAGACAAACTTTTTTCGACCTGTTTATGTCAAGTTTGTAGAATGTATGTGTGACGTCATGAATGTTGTTTTCTATTCAGGATTAATTTATGCTTGTAATAATAGTTTATCTGAAGTATGACACTATTATATTTACTTATTATGTAACTATAAATATAATAAATAACTAGATGACGGGCACTCATAGAGCGCAAACTTTTGCCACCGCTTACAAATGACCTTGACCTTTAACCTGTTCACTCCCGAAATAAAAAAAAATGGTTTCTGAATATTGAAGCTTCGTCCCGCCCAATTTCAGACAATTTGGTTGAATTCTTTTGTGTTATAAATGACCTTGACCTTTATTTTTACCTGATTGCTCACAAAATCTAATAAATTGGTTCCTGCATGGATAATTACCAACCGTCGACCAAATTTCAGTTACTTTGATTGAATACATTCTGCGTTATAAGTCAACTTGACCTTTACCCTGACCGCTTCTAAAAACTAACCAAACCGTTCCTAGATATTGACCAATCGTTCCTTGAAATTTCAGACAAATTGATTGAAAACTTTTTGAATTATTGAGTTATAAATGACCTTGAGCTTTGACCGGATAACTCCCAAAATTTTACCAGATGGTTCCTGGATATTAGTCAATCGATCGTTTTACCTAATTCAAAGTAATTTGATCGAAGACTTTTTGAATTATGTGAGCAACAAGATGACAAACAAAAATATGTCGCCCAAAAGATAACCTTACGCAATCTATGAAAGTAATAATTCTTTTTAGATGTCAAATATAGCATATATAACCAATTTAGCATACATATCTAAAAACGTTATTCAAAATACTGTTACACTTAGATATTTTCACCTTATGTCTCTCAAATTACGATAATAAGAATATAGAAGCAAATGGGTTTTTCGTACATCTATTAGGTTACGTGGAATATTCACTTGAAATTGTAAGGTCGGGGAGATACCCAGGCCAAGAGTGGGTCCATATGTACTGAATCCCATAGACCTAAAGGTTAGTCGTTGAACTCTTCCAGTCTTTCAATTCTTTCTAGGAAGATAAAATGTATCAGAATTTGAGAGTATAATGATACTATGAAGGTAGTAAAATTTCATCCAGAGTTGTGTCCCTAGTCTTGTATTAGGTAGAACATTCCACAACAATATTATGAGGTCATGTTTCTGGGCGAAGACCAGATCGTCGGCAAGTATTATTGTTTTACTGTTTTAGGACCAAATGTTCCCAGGAGAGAAGAAGAAGTTTCAATCGGGTTATTAAAAATATCTTTTGACATTCTCTTTCAAAGAGGAAGAGTTCTTTGGTCTGTCTACAAGAAAATAGGTTGACCTACCTAATTCTTTGGTGTTTTTCAAAGACCAACGGTTCAGGTTCTGCGCCAGAAGATCTCTGCTACGTCCTTTTCTATGAAATCATCAGTTTCGTTGTCAATAGTACCAACGTAGTATGGCGCTGAAGAGGCCAAATTTCTTTGCGATAGAATCTTGGCAATTGACGTGATAACCACTCATGTGTCTTGTTTAAGTAGTAAAAAAGTTCACCATCTTGTTGGAAGATAAATGATTGATTTTTTTTTTTTTCATCAATCCAATAGCTGGAACCACAATACTGTTAAAAGAGGATTGATCTTAGGCCGTTCTCCACGAAAATCAGAAGAGACTCCCAAGTTTTCGAGATAGGGGAAATCTTGGATATCTTCTGATCATGAATATTGAATTGGGTTGGCTTCAATAATGAAGAGTTTCTCGTTAAAAAAATCTATTTCATACCTTGTCGTGTCCGCTTTAAGCTCTCTGAGAAGGACCTTTAATCTCTCAAGTCTCTTTTGCATTTTAAGAAGTGTGAGGACTTAGTGTTCTCTCATTTTGTAGGAAGACCACTGAAGATCCTTCGTGATGATGGTTCTAATTGAAGTCTTGGATCACATTCATGTATATAGCTATATTTTGAATTTTTTCAAGTATTTCTTCGAGTCTTCAACATTGCACAAACCTTCTTAGCCATTTTCTTTATTCGAACAAGTACTCCCACTTCTAAACTTCTAGGACAATCCTCAGAAGTGACAAGCTCAACGAAGCTACTATTCACAACATGGTGCAATGTCGATTTGCAACTTTTAAAAGCATAATGATATCAGGGTTGGGTTTCCCTGTACGATGGTTTAACCCTGTCATTTTAGACCTGATATTTTCGATTTTATTAAAAAGAACCGAATAATAAGATTATATAACTATACTTAATGAAAAAGCAAATGATTAACATGTATAGTGATATTTGATATATTTAATTATAAATTTCACAGAAAAGACTAATTAATGACTTTAAATTCACCCTGATTTACAATTTCATATTTCGACCTATTATCTGAAATATATGTGGAATGTGTATGTTTTTAGTTGAAAGTGAAGAAATACACATATATATAGAGAGTAATATTAAGCATTAAAAACTGTTTCATGGACTAAAAATAAATTTCTATAGTGCGCAATATTTGCCCCGCCATGCAAAATATGGTGGGGCGAATAGTTGTGCACGGAAAAAACTCCGCTAAATAAAAAAATTAAAAGTCTAGAACCTTGTAATTTTAACTGAGGCAACTTAAGTCAATGATCATCATGCACTAATAACTTCAGGTCATTATCTGGGATATAAATTTTTTTATGACAAATTTATTTTTTAGGGTAATTCGGTAAAATAAATTTTCGACTAGGTACTTTTCATATGGTCTTATATGTGATTTATTTCAACTATGAATAAATGCCTGTAAGCTGTTTTAATTTTATACAGAGTTACTACATATTTGAGCCGGTCTATAAATATTTTTGTTATAGGGCTAGCACATTCATAGCCCTTTAAACATGTGGAGCGCAATATTCGCCCCGTGTGCTGCTGCGCGAGATTCGCCCCTCCCGACCCTACCCAATAAGCTTATAAATGATTGCACAAAAAATCAGAACTGTAGAGTGTGACTGTGTGACGCTATGCCACTGGGGAAAGGGAGGAATGGAGGCTCATCACGTCATTGGCCATCCCATGAGTACCAACCTGGTGAATTTTCATTTGGTGTCGTGGTTATTGCTATGTTGTCAGTTGATACCCACACCTCCGAGTGGATAATGGCGAACATGGCTTGTCCGTATTTGTGGGGATTTAGTTCCAAACAAAGCAATAACTTTGAATGACATTTTGAGGCACTTCAAGAAGCTACGGCATTGCGTTTTTTTGCATTCGATACTCCAGGACATTATCTAGAATCGTAGTAGAGTTCTATTCGAATTGTTTTTGGAAATGTTGATTTAAAAAAAAATTAATATTCCGAAAAAAAAAGTTCAAACAAAACCCTACTACGATTCTAGGTAATCTCCTGGAGAATCGAATGCAAAATACTGCAATGCCGTTGCTCCTACCAAAAAAAATGCCTTAGGCTTTTTGGACAATGGTTCAAAATTCGTTCGAAATTCAAATAATTCGTTTTCTATGGGTCTAATCAAAAAAATCTCTTGAACAAGAGCGATGGGGAATTCAATTTCATACATGAATACGAAGTTTCACAACCGTAGCTTCATTAATAAAAACGTTTTTCAAAACCCATGGTCGATCTCCTTAATTGATTGTTTTGGAAATTAACATTTGATGGAAAGAATTAAAGGATAATCAAAAGTTCTTAATTTGAGAATTAAGAGTGCTTTTTATCTTTGACTTTTTATATTTTAAACTAATAAAAACAGACGTAAATGAATTCGTGCATTGTATAAATCTAATATATAATAACGAGGTTTTCAGTTCAAAAATCTGATAAGAAATTAGTATAATATGAATACCAGTCTTAATTTATTGAATTTACCCAGAGACTACTGAGTGGTGCGAATTCCGTTTCATCCTACTGATGATGGTACATACATGTTAGATCACCACTGTAAAGTTTCCTCATGATCTATTCAGACATTAGTAATAATTGGTATGGCATCACAATGGCCCATCACTCCAAATCACTTAATGGTATCCATGCTTTATTTGATTTACATTAAATAATCAATTTAGTCTTATTCCAAAAGTCCGTAGAAGATGATGTTATCATATAGTTTTCAATGTAAATAACATAATATTAATATATAAAGGTTTGATAATTAATAAAATGTCAGTTAAGGTTAATATTTCAATTGAATATTGATTTATTAATGACGAATTAATCAATAGGGACGTCGCAGTATTCGGAAAGTGGACATTAACAAATAGCTTTTGAAGTAGTAGTTTTCGAGAATTGGAAGTTCCAAAATCTAGCTATACTGAATTATATTATATATTCTCTTGTTATAAACTCAGTCTAATCGTATTGCAAATAGATATCTGAAACCTAATTTGAGCGAAATATTTCTAGTCCCCAAATACAGCTACACTAACTTAGTATACAGTCATATTTAAGGGTTACACAATACAGTTTCACCGGGTAAGTTACTACCATATTTACTGCAATTCTTCGATGTGCCCAGAACGGTAATGTTTCCTCGTCTGAAATTATAGAAATATAGCAAAAAGCCCAACAATTTTTTTGAGATATTTTCTCTACCGCATAAGTTTCTATCGAGACAGTGAAGAAATCATAATGTTTTGAGGATAATCTTCTGGAGGGAAACTCTTTTCTGATTGGTCGGCAACGAAGAACAGCCTCAATGCATAATGCATATAGCTAGTTAAAAGTTGAATTAAATTACATTGCAAACAACAAGAACTTTTAAAATCCTATCATAGATGGCTCTATATATATCGACTATTTTAATGTACTTCACACTTCATGATTGTTTAATTAATAACCTGGTAGAGTCGTAAGAATTGTTTGCACGGGCACACAAGAGTGATACTGGTGTATGCCCAAACCATTTCTCGAACGCAGTGTATGACACTGTTTTTCAGTAAAGTTTTCACACGTATACTTTGGGCTCGCACTGCTGAGTGTCACCCAGTTGCCTGTGGTTCAGAAACTTATATCCTATCGTAGATGTTATAAATTCTGTTCAAATATTCGCTCCTATAATATAATAATGGTATTACAGTAAAACTTTTGAATAAGGAAGCACTCGAGTCTAAATGATAGACCTAAATTATGAAATACAAATGATATACTGTACGTCAAGAATTGCGTCAACTTATCCCTCAATAATCAAAGTTTTCTTAAGATTTTAATTATAGAAAGCTATCTATAGTGCACCAGAAATATGAAGTGGCTCTCAGTTATGAAGAACTAATATTCCATAACTCAGGAGTTTCGCTATACTCAGATATTATAATATGATCATTGAATTCAATATTTCTACTATTTAAAAAAAATCATATTTAAATGATGTTTTGCTTACTAAATGTTATATCTACTGTTCTGTAGAATTAATTTCTAATTTCCAAATCTTAACTGTTGTTTTAAAGGCTTTAACTTGCCAGGATATATTCTCGTGAATACATCCTTTTACCCTGTTGGTAAATACTTTCATTAACCTACCAATACTAATAATATCTATCAAAACTACTTAACTATTTTAGCTGTGACTCAATTATTATACGCTACACATATTGCTCGGCACACAGCATTGGAACACCTTCATTTGCTCCAGCAGCAGTCGCTCTTTTTGTGTGCCACAATTGTATGCCACACTCAGAAAGTGAGTGTCAAGAGCTCTGAACACACAGCTGTGGCACACTTGTTTGCCCGTGTAAACTCACCTTTAAGTGGGCGCTACGTCCCTTTATACTACAATTGTTGGTCAATCATTGAATTAGTGACCTTTTTTAAATAAACATTATCCAAAAGAATATATCAGCAGGGAAAAATATTTTTAAACCAATTTTCTTAGCAGTAATAAAGATAGAGGTGTCACCCTTATTCTTTATATAAAGGGAAATAAGAAGGTGCATTTTCTAATAACTCAGTAACAGTTTAAATAGAATGGTGATATACAGTTTGAATATATTATAATAATTCTCTTGACATGAAATAGGCCTATCTAATCATATCAAAATATGTCAAATGTTGAAATTAGGTATATCTACAGATTCCACACACTACATAATATTGCAAGTATCATAGTCGAGAGAGTGTGACTGTATAACGGTCGAGGGGATCAAGTCGGTAATCCCGCCACGATTCGACCAAGGTGTTGTACATCACTGAATACGTGATATGCACTTCAGAGTAGTTAGTGGTAAACTACACTCGAAAATAATTAGAGTAATTAATTGCCATGGTTACCTTGAGGTAAAGCCAATGCAGGTTTAAATTGTGGCGGGTATTTAGCCCTATTTAATCGAGTAATTCTGATGATATGTTAGTCTCTGATAAAGATTGAGAAGTAATTTAAACTCTTTCAATTATCAAATAAAGAAAGTCATTCTGTAGTTTAATGATTATAACTTTTCTCCTCATCACTGTACTCATTTATCATGACTGATAATGAAATAAAGTTTTAATGAACTCCTTTATTAACTATATTGATTACACGGATTGAGAATTGAAATTTGTCATTAAAATGTAATTTACGCCTCTCCCCTATTTACAACAAATATACACTGCACATCTCTCCTGTCTACACCTCTCTCCTGTATACAAGTTTTCACTGCATCCACCTCTTTAATGCATGCACATTGCACATATCTCCAGTCTACACCTCTCACATGTCTACACCTCTCTCCTGTCTGCACCTCTTCACAACACCTCTTCCACTCATGCACCACTTCAATCATATTTAAGAAGCTCCTCCCTCCACATCTGCCTCACCTCTCCATGATTTCCCTGAGGTGAAAACCAAGTTAGTGCATCAGAGAGTAATCTCTTCTTCAATATTTCAGCACAACCCGTCATGCGTCAAATTGATTCCTGCGTGCATTACTATCAATTTGAAAAGAGGAACACTTCGCACAAACTAAGTTTTCCATCTGATGCTTGCCTAACTGTTAATGTAGAAATAAATAATGTATTGTTACTTATGTAATGTTAAATGTACCTTAAATTTACAATATGAAAGAAAAACTCTCCAACAGAAATAACTAATAACTTTTCAATAGATTATTAACTCCTATGAATTAGCATTAACAAAAAGTCACAGTGATGATGCTAACAAAACTCAGTTTTCTAATTATTTCAATATATTTTTTCAATATTTTATATTTACTAAGTAGTAGTAAGTAGTAAAGTAAATACGATAAATATTTTAAAGAATAATTGAATTTAAAGGAAAATTAAGATTTTTCCTTAAAGTCATATCGGGTAAAGGATCTATCCACCACTTAGAGTCTTAGACCCTTAACTCTAAATTATAAAGCTTACTACAGTTACAAGTCCTTTACCACAATAATTATTATTGGACAGAATATACCTATTTATTCTTCAATTTTGAGAACTTATTTAATCATATCTGGCAATTCAAGTAAGGGATCTATTAATCAACTGGACACTTTACAGTTCAGTAATTTCCTAAAACTCGATCTTCAATTCGCTAGTGAAGGATTTATTTACCACTAAAACTCCTAACTCACTAATGTTAGATAGATGCTGCACACTATTTACATATTGATTGTACTCTTTCCAGTACAAAGATGTGCAAAAGCTGTGTCTTTTTTTGGTGCCTGTTGCCAATAAGATAGTAGCTGTTCCTCTCCCAATAAAGTCATTGTCTGCCTAAGACAAATTGGCTCCATATCTTCAGAAAGCCATTTCGTGCTTATCTTTAGTGGACTCCAGCCAACAAAGTGTACACTGTTTAATAAGGCTGTAGCAGATGTTCATACTTATAGGGGGTGATTTCCCATAACTATTTTAACTATAACGCCATTAAATGCTTCTTAGAAATGAATCAAATTGGATTTAGCACAAGAAATAAACAGATTATCTATGAAACAACTAATAAAAGTCAAACATTAAAAGTCCACAGTGTATACTGTTGACTTACAATAGTCTACCTGTTAGGAAGAAAGAGGCCATATGACGTTTTTAACTAATTATAAGCCAGATTGGAGAAAGTTATTAAAATTACTTCAAATTAATTTTTTTTTTGTGGAATAGGATCTAAGTATGATCGATAATTATAGTTACGTTTCCCATAATATTTAATTACTCGTTTATTTTCCCGTTAAAATAACTTTTTTTATTATACATAGTATAAATTCATTTTTGAATTTATTTATCATTCTGCATCATAGTTCAGCATTAACTGATATAATTCATATATAAAATGTATATTAAAATTAAAAAAAAAAGTTATCATCAAAATATTATCGTGTGGTTAAATTGTTACCCGAAAAGTTCTTACGAACTTAGATATGGGCTTGAATTTAGAAAATTTATATGTTGTATATATTATTTACATTTGTTATGAAGGAAATTAATTTATAATTTTTTATTTTTTTATTTTAATGTATTTGGAAAATGCTTTTCTTATATAATTCTGGTATTTCTTTTATTCAAAAAAGATTATTATTATCATTTGTATATCGGCTGGTAGTTACAAAATATATTTATTTGAATATCTTAGGATACAAAGTTTGTATCGATAGTTATTATATCACAATAAAATAACGTATTAGTAACTTTCAGCCAGTCTTCTGATTTGCTCATTTGAAAAATAATTTCCTGAGTATTTTTTGTGCTCATTGTATTACCTTCAAAGAAGTTTATTCAAATCGACTCCATGGATACATTTTTTTGTGAAATAAATTAAGTTTTTTTTGAACAACAAGTTTCTTTGATGAAAATAGAGTTAGCGGAGTGAACTGATTGGAAAAGTGAAACAAGATTTTCGAATTCGGTTCACTGATTACTTCTTAGATACTCGATGAGACCTTATTCTCTAGTTGTTTCGGACACATTTCTCTTGAGGAAAGTCATTTTAGAAGACCAAAGGCCTTTGCTGTGATGAACTGTTTACACAACTAAGGATTTGGTGAAGGAATCATTCTTCAATGGCTTTCTGTAAATTTTGCATCCATATAATAGCTGGTTGTGTAATCAAACAGTTAGTTAAGTAAACTTCATCCAATGGGATACTCAGTTATGGTTTACCTTTTCGTTTGCTATTACTGACTTTGTGGAACTGTAGATTGTTTAAAATAATCATCTTCATCTCGTTATTATTTCAAAGATTGTTCATTTAGTAGGTGAACTGGAACAAAACAATTAAAATATTCCTCCTGCCTAAATTACCTTTCAATTTGCCTTTATTTTTTTTATTGAATGGAAATAAAAACTAAAAATACATAACTTATTTCAGTGGAAATTCCTTAGTAATTTCAAAATTTATTATAAAAAAACAAAGGAATAGCTGTACAAATTGATTTACAATAAATTTTATATTGAGACACACTAAGACTCTAGGTGATCCTTTCACCTCAAATTTGTCATAGTTCCACTTTAGTGCTCAGAGTGTGCGGGAAGCTGCAAAGTGAGATAAGCTCCTGAAGGTTGTGAAAAAGAGTGAACCAGAGAAATGTGTATATAATGTTTCTTTTCAAAAAGGAGAATATAGAAGCTCATCTCATTAAAATTCATCATCTGTTAATACCGCCCCCACATTTCTTACTCACTAAGAAATGTAATTATACGTACCGGAGATGCCTATCATTCAATTAATTAATCCGAATGAGTTAATTCAGAGCAAGACGTTCCCTCTGACGAGCAATTGTTGAAGTTATGTAAATACTATGAACATACATTAGTGTTTGAAATGAGTGTAGAGATTTGATTGAATTCTATAAAAAATCCATAAATATGTTATTCAACAAACTAAAGTTGTTATACAATAGAAAACTACATTCAATATAAATAGTAATTTTGATCAGGCTGATAATTTTAATCTTTGTTCATGTCATTGCAAGATAAAAATAAATATATCCTATGTAAGTAAAGCTTCCTGCACGTGTGCCTTATAAAGTAGCTAGTGGAATAATTCTCGAGAACAGTCTCTCCCTTAAATTTTCTGTCAATAAATATCATTAGTGTAGATTATAGACGACTGCACACGATTTATCTTATCATAGGTTGAAACCCCTGTTCGGAGTTTATCATTACTAACGGTATCACCCAAATGACGTAGGCCCATTATGAAAATTCTGTATACGGAGTTAAACAAACCTACCTAAAGGGAAGATACAGAGTTAGGTCTATCTAATATTTGAGAGTGAAGGATCTATCCATCCGAGAGATCTTTTACGTGCGAACAATTAGAGTTTGAATAAGTTTAATTGATGTATATTAAATGCTTATAATAATTAGATAGATCCTCTATACCAGACACGACTAATGAACGGTCTCAGACTGTTGGAGAGATCCCTACAGTATTTGCCCTCCCACTGCATGATGGTTTCTTGTTCAATTCATTTGAATTGGTTTTATTCTCCCATTACTATTTTCGTGAACTGCTTAACAATTTATGATTCAGTTGATATAAAGATTTCAAGTTTACAAGAAGAAAATTTGACAATATTTTACTGTTATCAGTGATGCTAAATTTTCTTTCATTCCAGAGTTCCATCGAAGGGATGAATGTTATTGATTGCTATTTGGTTATTTATGTTAGCTTAGACTGGCCAGATATACGTCTGACGATTGGAAACAAGTCATTTCATGGAAATGAATTATATGCTAAGATTCATATTTTATTATTCCTAGCTACAAATCAATTGAACTATTGCATTTAAAGCTAGATATTATATTATATTCAATGCTGAAACACGTGACATTGAGGATATTGGTAGTTTGGCTATTGTTTAGCATTTTGATAATAAAATGTCAATCTATTTAGAACCCTGAATAAACTTATTCTTATGATAAATATATAAAGCAAGATAAAGGAAGGTTTCCTAATTGTTCTCATAAAAATTTACTTAAAAGAAAAGAAAGGTATTAAGTGTTTACGTTCAGGAATGAAGAACTCACAATTCCTCTTCTGATTATATTCTTTTGAAGATACAAACGGATATTTCGTCGTGAGAAAACTATTTCAGGAGAGTAGGTGAAAAGAAAATTGTCTCGGAATATAATTCCATTCTCAAATCCAAAAGTATTCAAAGAAATGGCATCAGATGGAATTAGATTCTCCTGTTCGTGGACCTGGAATGTCACAAGACGAATTGATTCTTGGGTGGTAAAAAATGACTGTGGAAGACATTAGTGCTATCTGAGACATACAGGATGAGGTAATAGACGCGACAGTTAGAGGAATTTGATAAAAATATGATTGTATGATACATAATTCATTGGTGAGATAAGGGTTAGAGAGAAAAAATAGAGAGAGTGAGAATGGAGAGAGAGAGAGGGAGAGAAGAGGAGGGAGAGAGAGAATAAAAAGGGAATGAGAGTGACAAGAGTGAGAAAAAATAGGAGTCAGAGAGAGACAAAATGAGATATTAGACGTGACTGCTAGAGGAATTGGAGAGAAATCTGATTGCATTCCACATTACTCAGTGGGGATAAAAATAAAATATTATAAAAAAAGTATTCATTTGATTCACTTCACTGCTAAGATGAAAATAAAAACATGTACCAGAGTACTGCACTAAAAGAGTAAAGGGAAATGAAGAGGTGATAACACAGTTAAGCTTAACACAATGTTATATTGAATAGAATAACCGTAGCGCGGCCATTGCTATATTGTGCTTTGAAACATTTATTCTATTAACTGCAATGTATTTTGATTGATTGCCAGTTAATGCTATAAAATCTATCACTTGCTCATGAATTGGTAAAATATCAATTGCGAGAATTGGTAATTAATAAAAAGGAAATAAAACATTAATTGAATCATACCAGATATGTTTAATTGAAATAGACAGTAATATAAATGAAAATTAATTAAAATGAACTGTTATCAATAAAGACAATTATTAAAATGAATAGCAATCTAAACAGACATTAATTTCATTAAATTGTAATCAAAATAATATTAATTGAAATGAGCATCAATACAAATATACTGCATTTTTTCAATGGAATGATAGCAGTGATATTATTACATAGTATTATTAAACTCTGATGCAAGTTATACAGAGTTAATTGACGCAATTAGAAGTGCATCGTTCATCACTAATGAATGCAACGCTAGAGTCAATTAATGTGCATTCATTTACATGAAATACATGCATTGGAACACTTACACCTTTGGTTATTGTTGCAGTCTAAGTCTAGTAAGGTTAACCACTTTATGTACCCAGTCACAAAACAAATAACTATTAAAGGCCTTTTAAAGCGAAATCAAATATAAAAACCTTCATATCAGTCGGATTTTTGGTAGCGGAAAGAAACTCCAATGACTTCATAACCCGTAAGCCGGCAGTAAACACAGACTGGGTAGAGTGTATGAATAACAAGAAAATCACTAGCAGGCACCAGTCTCTAATTTGCAGATATTTATGGGCCCATCAGAGTAAGGCCGAAGTCATAAAATAAGGAATACTCGTTGTAAGGAGATCAAAAGGACCTAAAGGGCTACACGGAGCTCTAAAATGTTAAATATTATCTTCCTAATTCCAGTGTCCCAAATTATTTTAGATCAAAAGGTTTAGTGAAACATATTCTACTGAATCTTTTGAGCCATATCATTTGAAGAATACTTATAATGTATAAGAATGTGTAGTAAATATAAATAAATATCTACTTAAAATAAATGTAGGTATATGGGCATTTAAATATAACTAAACAATATTATGATAATTTACCCAAATTGAGTGCATGCATGTGCATCAAAGGGTAATAAATAGTACCTAGATATTTATTTAATTGTAAATGATTACTAAAATGAACTAAATAGAACCTAAAACAATAATATAAACATAATAATAATAATAACAACAATACTTTATTGAATTAAAAGACATACATTACAAATTTAAAAAGAAAACAAAAGTAGATTAATTCAAGCCCATAGAAGTTACATTGGAACTTTTTGGGCAAACAGAGTCAAAGAGCAATAAATGTGACTAATACAGATTAAAAAATAAAAATACATAGATAACGAAAGTAGTATTTAGGGCTAAAATAAAATTGCCAAACATAAAAAAAAACATTACGGGACAAGGGTTATATTTCATAAGATTCCAGCAAAAACTGTTTATATTTATTCTTGAACATTATAATCGATTCACTATTTCTAATATTAATTGGAATAGTGTTCCATACTTTGGGACCAGCATAAAATACTGATCTTTGACATTGACTTAATCTTTGATAAGAAGGGACAGCTTCAGAATGATTTCTGGTATTATAAGAGTGAGTAGGAAAACTGACATTGCCGGAAGAGGACTGCCTAAACATGTATATACCTATCATGAATTTATAGATTTCAATAATGCGAAGAACTTTCGTTTATGCAAATAGTGTCAGTGTAGGCCCTAAATATTCAGAAAATGTTATTGTTCTTATAATGCGTTTTTGAATTATGCTAAGCGGATATAGATGTACATCAGCAGTACCTCGCCAGGCAACAACACCATAAAGTAGGTATGGATACACAATAGAGTAATACATTTTTAACATGATTTTTAGAGGTACATGGTTACTAATTCTATAGAAAATGCAGGCAGTTTTGGAGAGTTTTGAACATATAGCACTTATGTGATGTGAAAAATTTAAATTATGATCCAAAGTTACTCCAAGAAATTTAATAGTATCATTATATTGAATGGGTATATGATTGGTGACTAAATGAGAAGGTAGATTTTGCGTACTGGTTCGGTTAGAAATGAACATTGCAGAAGTTTTACTGGCATTTAAGGAAAGTCTATTATTAACTGTCCAGTCGTGGAGTAATTTTTTGATTTACATTGGTTTTATGAATTAAATCATCTACATTAAAATCACTTGTAGCAATAGTGGTATCGTCTGCAAAGAGAGTGAAATGGGCACCATCTGTTATATTTACAATGTCATTGATATACAGAAGAAACAGTTAGGGCCCAAGTACACTTCCCTGAGGGACCCCACGAGTTACAGGGCGTCTACTAGAAATTACATTAACTACCCTAACACTCTGAGTCCTCCCACTAAGGTAACTACAGAACCACGAGGATGCAATGCCACGAATGCCATACCTATACATTTTACGGATTAGAATATCATGGCATACGCTATCAAACACTTTACTAAGGTCGACAGCTACACCTAAAGTGTGCTGTCTATTGTTCAAATTATGATATACATGTTCGACAAAGTTCAATATGCCATCAGATGTGCTCTTATCCTTCAGGAAACCAAATTGAGAGGAACTAATAATTTTATTTTCATTTAAATAACTTGATAACCTGGATGCAACACATCTTTCAAATATTTTACTTACAAAAGGAAGTATTGAAATGGGTCTGTAGTTGCCAGTTTCAGACTCAGAGCCTGACTTATAAACAGGTATCACTGTGGCATGTTTAAGACAATCAGGAAATATACCTTGCTGAATAGAACTATTGATGAGTGATGATAGAGGAGGAGCTAAATTATTAGAGACAAGTTTAAAGATTTTAGTTGGAATATTCTTAAGACCATAAGACGAGTTTTTTAGTTCATTTATAATCTTAACTATTTCTACTATAGATACTGGAGACATATAAATTGAATTTGGGCAGTTAACATCCAAATAGGCACAAGGATCCAGTGTAGGCTGTGGAATACTTTGTTCCAATTCTAGTGCTATCTAACTTAAGCACGAATCCTTATAGATCAAATAACAAAATATCAATAATATTTAAACACATCAACCCCAGCTCTTAACCACATTATAATAGAACAAAATGCTGAAAATAAATCATCTCTACACAGTGTTTCCACTCCTAGGGGGTAATCAGACCCCTCATAGGGTACAGTCTAGGGTAATTAAAAAAATGGCGAAATCTAGGGTAAAATCAAGATTTCAAATTATTTTATATAAATATGTAAAAAAATAGAAGATGATCAATAACTTCAGTTGAATTAAGCAAATTAGAATTTATTGATCCGAAGGCATTAATTCAATGAAGGACTGTATAAACATTTTATTCGTTAATATGCCACAAGTTAACGTGCTTCATACTGGCACTGAACAAGGTACGTTTCTGTTCTTAATGTGCAATGCAAATAACTTGGAAATATTAAATGCTGAAAGTATGATGGCGTTTTAATATGTTGTGGTTTAGTACTATGGTATACAGTATTTCCAGAAAGTCATTTTTTATTCGAGTTGTATCACAGTATAAAAATCAAGGACGTAACCAAATTGTGTGTTATAATGTTTTAGGTCGAGATTTCATCTGATTATGAGGAGTGAATAAGAAAATTGGGTTAGTTTCTAGATATAACGGAAAAGTAGTTGCAGCTTCTTATCACTTAAAAGAAGCTAGTGTATATTTTTGTGGATAAGATAAATCACCCTACTGCCTATTTTAATATCTTCGAAATGTAATATTAATAACATTTAATATATTCACAGTAGTTTTAACATTTAACTTCATGCAGTTTCGGGACGTGCCAGTAGTCCGACGCCCCATTAGTCCGACAGTTAGCTGCATCTTTCTGTGCTATTTTTCGATTAAAATAAAAACTATGATTAAATATATATACTCAATTAATAATTAGTCTAAATAATTTTTCATTTGTTTCATTTTTAAATTGTATATTATTAGAGCCCGGACAAATGCCATAAAGTCCTAAAATGCCATAATAGCCATAAAATGCCATAAAGTCAATAAATGCAATAGAGTCAATTAATGCCATAAAGTCCTTAAAATGCCACAAAGTCCTAAAATATCATAAACTCCTTAAATGATGCGAAATCTTATTTCTGGGTTTTTTATATTATTAAATAATTTGGTAAATTGGTAAAGTTGATGGGTTATTTTGAGAAGTTTATTGAACGTTTTACTTCAATCAAAATCTGTCTGAATAATTATACAAATATACTACTTATATCACTTCAAGAATTAGTTTAGTCACCACTGTATCTAGTTTTCTGTGATCTTTGCATCTTTTTTTAGCACAGACTCTGTCATGCACAAAATAGTGAATAATAAACTATTCAAAGAGAGAGATATGTAGCACCTAGGGATATTTATAATATCTACAATAGAAAAACTGCCGGGCGACAAAAATTGTGTTTTGTCTTGTAAGTGATTTTTGCTGAGCAACAATTTCAGAGTATCTTAATCGGTCTAATTATCTAATGTATGATTTGTTTAATCTGAGGTTGTCTACTACGAGAGTTTGCTATAAATACAAATTTCGATTTTAATATTGGAATTAGTTTCATTTCATGAATTTCAATTCACCTAACTTATTTTTTATAATACTTTTAGGTTAAATTTGAATAAATATACTATAAACTAGATTTATTGAATTTTTAAGGGATGAATTATTTATTTGTTTTCATCATTTTTTTTCATTTAAACGGACTAAAAGCTGTCAATTTTATATTTCAAAATGCTGAATTATTCGTTGTAAATACCTATTTATTAATCTTAAAAGTGTATGCATAAGTCCTAAAATGTTGTATTTAGGTCCTAAAATGCCTTGATAGGTCCTAAAATGCCCTTTTTTAGGTCCTTAAATGCCTTTTTTTAGGTCCTAAAATGCCTATTTTTAGGTCCTAAAATGCCATTTTTATATGTCCTAAAAGTCCGGGCTCTATATATTACACTTCTATTTTACTCTATTTCTAATATTAATTAGTATATGATGCAATCCCTCATTTGATTTCATCATTTAATGTAGCTTGTTTTATCCGCTAGTTTGTAGTACTGCACACTTCATGATTAATGGGGCGTCGGACTACTGTACTGAATAGTAACCTGCAGTTTCAACTCAAACCAATTTTCTATAGGAATGGCATTAATTTTTCCCGCCACTGCATGACGTCACGCTCCACAATCTCATGTGCAACGCTATATTGGTCGGTTCAGTTTGACATTTTTCGTATATGGACATGGGATTTGGCTAAATCTCTAAGTTTAAACTGTAGTTGTGTAATGTATAGCTCGGTGGAGAATAAAAATTTAGATTAAGAACAGCTTGATCATTTGAAAATATATTTGGTATTTTGAATGGAAAGCGTCATTTTTACTCATTTTCATAATAAAGTTAATTTATTCATTTATTATTCACCGAAAAAAGCTGTCAATGTGTCGTAATTAAATACCCAGTCAATTGATATATTATTGAACAATATCGGTAATTAATATATTCCCCTTAATTGTATTTTATAGGGTAATCAAGGACCATTCTAGGGTAAAATACATGTCAATCTAGGGTAAAAAAATTTACGATCGTGGAAAGCCTGTCTCTACACTACAGACACAGTATTTGAAGCAAGTCTTTCCACCAGAGAAGAGCTACAGAACTGATTACGAAGCGAGTGGATACCAATGAAATATTACCCAACAAAGTCGATTATAATTCCATTAGCGAAAGTACTAGGAGTTGATGCAGTTAAATAAGTCATAGGAGAATATTTTGTGGTTTTATGGACAGCTGATACGTCTCCATTAACTTCAATAAAAAAACAAAGGGTGATTTATTATTCTTGTTACAGAAAGGAAACATTGCACATTTCAAATATTCAGAGCTACATGAAACATGGATTGATGATATAAATGTAGAGGCAGGAACTTATGAGAGTTAACACGCGTGTAAGTTTACCTCTATTAAGAAGAATATGAATAGCTCTATAATTTATTATTAAAATGGGGTTTAATGTACGAGTGGTTTATGACCACTCCGAATCCTACCAATGGAATCAAAAGGAAAATATATACAAGGAAATTCGAAGAAGAAGCTGGATGTTCAGATATTACAAACTTAACTCTTAAGAATAAATAATTAATGGCTTAATTCACATACCTACTCTCTAATGACATTAAACAGTTAATGAGAACTAAGAACCAACGGCAATGCACCAGAGTGGAATAAATACCCGCTTCTGCGGGTCCGACTATACATATACTCTGTAAAATTAATGCTCAGTTAAATACTTAGAATGGGAATTATATACAAAATGGTAATTGGAAGCACTCAGACATATTTCCCCTGATATCAGATTTAGGAATCAAATTGAACTGTTTTGAACTTGTTAAGATTGTATCATGAAGCTCACAAGTGCACGGAAATTAAGAATATGAGATATAACCAAACAACTTGACTTTATCAGCCACATGGAATGAGGTTACATTTATAAAAAGTTGAGGTTTTTATTGAGTTTATCTTCTAAAATATGTGGTATTAATATGACCATGAAATATTCTAAAAATATACCATACTAAGAAATTCAATTCCTTTCATTTGAAATCAATTATTTGTAATAAAATATTATTGATTTTCAAATTGTCCTTCAGTGAAAAAACTATGTACCGGATAACAACGATGAGTCAGCAATATTATTCATACATAATGTTATTTCGAAGACCAATGAAAGGGTACATTGGAATAATTGTCAATAGAAAAGGTTTTACAGACAATGAAAAGACTATCAATTCCATCAGTTTTAGGAGTACAGACGTATTTATTTATTCGAAAAATCATCTCTCCATTCGTGGAAGTTCTCTCCATTTGTGGAAGTTTACTTTACTCTGGGTTGTTAGAAATAAAAAAACAAACAGTTAAGGTGAGTAAGCGGTTTAAAAAAATAAGGCACACAAATTATTTCTACTGTACTCTCTATAGGGAGGGAACTTCTGCAAAATGATGAAAATATTATTTCATTTTCTTGGTACGTAACATCAATGAAATATGAAGTATTACTATAGTGTATATAGCAGCAGCTTTAATATATTTTTATAGCAACGGTTCAAATTATAGCAATAGTTTAAATATAATAATAGATTGAATTGATATCGCAATATATTAAATATAATTATAGTTTAAAATTATAAGTATTGATTGTGTTAGTTTGGTATAAAGTAAAACTTTGTTCAACCTTGTATAAGAATCGCATCATGGAGTGTGTTTTTGTAGCATTTTGTTCATGCTCCTAAATCTATTTTTCTGTGACAGTGCTGCAAATAGGATTCCTGTCACGCGTTTCATCCACACAAGAAGATATTTCGATGGGAAAACTTGCTGAGAAATGACTGGTTTTCGAAACATTAGTTTGTTAGAAATCTCTCATCGATGATAGAAATTTGATAGGTGCCAAAAATAATAATAGAAGATGTTTTGACGATAGTATTACAGATGGAAAGCACCCTATAATCACCTCATAATTTGTCAAATTAGGCAATTTTACAACCAACCTAAATAAAAAGTTCTTTTCAAAAATGTAACTTCCTATACAGATATGTATGGTAGGCAATATTTTTCATTACAAACTCTTTTATTATATATACATTGAGTTTACGCAAATTCATATATTTTACAGGTTTAAATTTAATAAAACATATAATATTACCCTTCGAGTAATGAAGGGAAGGAATTTAATATAATTACTCAAATGAGGATAAGAGAATAGCAATTATAGAATTGTATAATTCAGGCAGGTCATTAAGTTAATTAATTGTTAGAGCCATAAATGTTAACAGACTGTTTGTTTGAAGAACACACAAGCAATTTCGAGAGACTGGGAAGGTAATTAATAAACCAGGGCAAGGTCAGCACGAACAGCAACACTGCTAAAGTCAACCAGGGAGAAGCTGAGGAGGAGCACAAAGATGTCCCTATGAAATCTGGTCAAAGAGGATAATAGTATTCACTGAAACAAATAATGTCCTCCATTCTTCACACAGAACTCGAAAATATTATGGACAGTTGACTTGGATATAATGATGCTTTATCAACGTGTACACTTCGATTTAATTGATGGATTTAAAAAAAATCTAACGATATTTATATTATTGTGCTGAATTCATTACAAAAACGTCATCAACCTTATATTTTCCCCTAAAACTATATTTATCAATTTTGTCTCCATATCTTAAAACGAGTTCACTGGACTTTGCGTTATCCATTCCCAAAATATAATTAATTAGTTTCATCGGTCTCATGCCATAGAAAATAGTGTATTTCCGTAATACATCCTGCCGTTTGTGGCACCTGTTTTCAAACTCAATTCCATTTTTCGCTGGGTTTTGACACCAATAATATAAGCTCTTTTGGTTCGTTTTGACTCTGAGGTGGATTTCCGTTCTGGAAACGCCATTTATCGTCGGTTCTTATTGACTCGACAGTAAACCACACGGAAAATATAGATAATAAAACAAAAGGTTGGTCTTTTAGTTATTAGCGAGAGTTTAAACTGATAACTATCACTCTGTTGAAACTGATTTGATTTATGTCTTCTGTAAAATTTATCTCAGAAGTTTTTTTACATTCAACTTTGAATTGCATCAGTACAATAATATGAATGAGAAAATGAAAATAAGGACTCTAGCAGCAGATATTTGATTTTGTTATCAATCATCCGTGAATATAAAAAGAGAAATATATGCAGGATATTGAATCGCTTGGAGCGACATCTTTGTATCATAAATATAAAAATGCATTCACGCTACAAATAACAAAATTTAATATTCTTATCCTGCAGAGTTGAGATTCAAACTCCCCTCTTTCCATTTAGAAATATTCTGAAATGACGGATCCCTGATCTTTGACATTTGCATTTCAAAGAATAGATGATGAGATTTTTCATCGAAAAGACACCATGCGTATATAGAGAAAGTTAAATAACTTTAAACTGTACAGGAAATGTAAATATATATATATATATATATATATATATAAATAAATGAATATTTGATATTTAAAAATGCTGCTAAGATCAAATATATGATATATTATATCATGATGAACTGAAAAAATAAAACTTATATATTCTAAGAGTCGATTAGTTAGGTACTACATTATTTATAGACTGTTATTATGGGTATGCGGACAACTGCCATGCGGATAACTGGCATGCGGACAACTGCCATAGTGGACAACTGCCATGCGACAAACTGCCATGTGGACAACTGCCATGCAATACATTATAATTCTATATTGGGTGAATTTTAACCTAACAATAATTTATAATATTAATCATATTTTAGTCCGAAATTGTGCATAAAGAAGTATAAAAATTAGTATTGACCTTAGATTCAGAATTTAATGTTGAAGTATACTAAATTCATTACTTTTTAAAATCAAAATTTAACCCATTTAACCCATTTATCTCCTTAAACAATCAAATGGTTGACAAGAAGTGGAAAATCTATAGATGCAAAACTTTCTTTTCAAACATCTCAAAATACAAAGAATAGTACTAACACTAGCATTACAGGTTAAAATTTCCAGTGAGTGTGATTTTGCATTTTACTATTTAAGAATTTTTATTGGGTTAATTGAAAAAAAATGTTGTATAAACAAACTTTTCTGCTAGATTCATGATTAGAAACTGAAGTAGTATTTATCTTATTTCTATGTTTAAAAAAATCTTACTAAGAACACTTTACTCAGTAACTTTGAAATTTGAATTTGTTTTTATATGGTTTCTTTGTGTCTAGCTTCCACCGATTAGAAACATGTCTTATAAATATTTGAAAAGTGTCAAAATATGAGAACAATTTTTACTGAACTATGTTTTATTAAATTCATTATTATACTAATAACAAATCAACATTTTAGTTAACTCATATATGCCCAGTGTTGTGTGAAAGCAACTTCTAAAATTGTAAGATACAAAACCACACTCACAAAAATTTTAACCTGTAAAACTTATGTTTGTACATTTCTTTGTATTCTGAAATGTTTGGAAAAAAGTTTTGTATCTATATATTTCAATCTTTTAGTCAATCATTTGATTATTTAAGGCGTAAAATGTGAAAGAAAATGATTGTAACAAAAACAGTAATCTAATATCACTTCAGTATTAATTTCAATGTTTCTTCATTCACAATTTCTTGCTATACAATTAACATTTTTATACTAAAATATCAGGTTACAATAATAGTATACTTCACGTCAAATTAATTCCAAGAAATGTTAGGTTTACAAGTTCAATTCACTCAAAATAAAATTATAATATATTGCATGACAGTTTGTCGCATGGCAGTT